>ML808365.1:158273-169761 GCA_009831015.1 Picea engelmannii | reverse complement strand
TAAGTCTGTCCACAGGGTAAAACCTCCCTGTGGATAATATCAAACTGTTTTACATAATCTGGGAGATATCCCAAAATCAACTAAACTAAGAAACTAAAATGCAACTGAAATCTTTGAAATATCCCCTAACTGCTCATCAAATCAACTGTAATTTCGAATTCATCTGCAATAGATAAAAAATATCAAGTTAGAAAGATATTTCAGTAACAAAACAATAAAAATCCAATCTAACAAACTTAGCTACATAATCATATGATTCTGTAGCTAGTCTAAAATAGCATACAGGATCAAATAAATATCAAATCAAATCTCATTAAAATAATTCAATTCAATTTTCTTCCAATAAACATTAAAAATGAATCACTAATGACTCACATGATTTTATCATTCAATTTAAACAAAATCAAAAGTGATTCAATCGAAAACATGGGTAAGAGTATTCTGTTTCACTGTTACCATAAAATTGGGTCAACAGTAACAAGACTGTTTCAATTCAAATGAAATCAACAATGAGTGATATCGTATGTGATACGATCTAATCCAACACAGGTATAATGGTATAACAAGAATTCATATCATTCAATCGAATGCATAGATGGAAAAACTGTTACGATTATGTGTAATGAAATCATACTTCAACAACATCGACCCAATCAAATTTGTGATTGATCCTTGCACAGGCAACAGGGAAGATCATGATCGCAATCTTAATAGAATCAACATAAGTTATAATTATCAGCTGGGCAAATAATCAAAATGAATACTACTGAGTTTAATTATAGAAAAAAATCGTGAGACTGGATACAGTCAATTTCGTTCCTCAAATCGAATACAAACAACATTTTCATTACAATACGAATCGAACTGATAACACAGTCGACTAAAACAATGCGAATCAATCGGCTATGTACAACTGTTGTGAATCGTATCTATCCATGAAACAGAATCATATCGAACATAACCTGAATTGTATCCCTGTTGATCGAAAATCATATGGATATAAAATCATAACAGTTAACCATTATTGTCAACCAAATCGTATACAATATAACCAATTCGAATCGAAACATTGATTGTGCTCTGATTGAAATATGAGAAACAACTTGTGTTTAGAAAGGATAGAAATGATTTCAATTAGCAACAGAGTATCCAATTTAAGCCAAATCGAAACAATCAAATCCATACCACGATCAATCGAATCGAAGACAATCCAATCAAAGCTAAACTGGGAAACGAAATTCGATCAACCAAAACAAAACTATGTACATAATACATATAATGTGACAGAGAAAATCCAAACTGTAAGCAGAGCTATGAGTTTGTTATATAAACATGTGATAGACATACCAGTGAGGCTGCTCGAGCTATGAAAATTTTGAATTCACGACTGCTGTAGCCGACTCCACATTCTTAAACAAAATAGAACCTGTTGTCCTCTGTTTCTTGTCAGTGGTTTGAAGCTCATCCTTTTGACTGGTAAGCCATGGAACTTGATCCTCCAAATGGTGAATTCTGGACTGTAGCATAGGTACATCAAGATAATATCTTTCCAACCATGAGACGCATTGATCACAGGGTGGCATTGCAGGTTCAGGAGAGGGTTTGGATGAATGACCGGGGGCTTTACATGGCAACTTAATGCCAGGGTAATCAGGGTTGTTTTGCAAGCAAGGTGGTAGGTTCAACACGAATTCAAATGAGGGTTTGGCACAAATACCTTCTGAATAGGGATATTCACTTGCCAAAAAACGTTCAACCTCTGAATCAAAATCCTCGCTTAACACGATAGGGTCAGGATTGACAGGGGGCTTCGGCTTGTTCCTCACCATGTGAGAGATTAAATGGGCATTCTTTTTGCCTTTGGCATTTGTAGTAGGTTTGGATTTAGGTTTCTTTCCCACGGGCTTAACAGTTTCGACATCCGCACTCACAGAGTGGGGTAGGTCGATAGGTGAGTCGGGTAAAGGTTTAGGTAATAGGATACTGTAGGGTACCGGGGGTATAGCTTTGTTCTCGGTCACCACAGGTTTATCAACCTGTGGAGGATTCAAATCCTCAAAACAATTGCGAGCAAAGAAATCATTCCAACAGTCTCCATGTAACCCCAAATGATAAACAACAATAATTTTAACCAACCCGAAGTGAAAGAGGCTGCTATCAGCCTGGTTCCTTTTTTATCTCTTAGACATTTTGAACAGGATTCTATGTAAGTAATAAGGCATATTAAGCTCATAGCCCATGAAAACCATAATTAAACGAAGGTGGTGTAAGAAAACAAAACCATACCGACCCTCGTAGGTGATAAATTGTTTGATTATCATCAACAAATCGTGCCAACGTTGCTTGAGCATGTTTGCGGGCAAACCTTTATCACATGAGCTAACCTTACGCGACTGGAAGAGCAGTGTCCACGGGACCTCTTCCAATTTGCAATTCTTAGACCATCATTTTCCAGTGGCAAACTGATAAATTGCTCGTCAATTTCCAATTGAACATCCCCGACCTTGGCTCGACAGCCATCAAAGGTTAATGCGAATTGCCGAGCCACGCAGGGATTAAAACCATCAAACTTTTGTATGAACGGGAGCCATCCAAATTCCTCAAGGTCACTGTGGGAACTGTCAAACATCAACATAGCTTGGCTACCATTTGGTTCAGCCCTCACGACTAGAGCCATGGTGTGGGCACATGGTCATGGTTTGGGTCGAAAACAACACACAGGAGCAAAATCGTTTGGGTTAAGAACGATCAAAGGGGAAACATTAATGTGTGCGTGCGAGGGTGGTGGGATTATTCACCGCCATGCATGATAGTAATGGCATAGTACAACCTCCGAATTAAACCACTGTTGAAGCAATCATAACATAGTTTAAACTTTATCATTCAGCCAACCCAAGAATCAAACGGTGGATGGTATACCAATGCGCCAATGTATTATTTCAAACCACGAATGCTCAAAACCCAAATGTTAAACCAACGCGCCATTGCATAATCAAACATTTTACTCAAAGGTTTCAAAACATTGTGACAATCAGTTTCATAAAATCGACAAGTCAAGAGATATTACAATAAGGATCACATCAATAATATACAAAAAAAATAAACCATGACCCATATGTAATTCAATGACTAGGGACGTTTCAAAAAACATAAATGTTCATGCTCAATGCCTTACCAGTTTAAGTTATGCAACCAAAATGTCCAAATAGGCATAGTTTGAAAATTCATTTAGCCACACAATAATAAACCAAAGGTAAGTGCCATTCAGAATATCAATGAGAAGATCATGACAGTTCAAATAATGACGGAGGAGTTTTCACGCTTATAGTCGTGAAAACTAAATGTAGAACAATTTGCAAGTGTCGCAAGAAATGAAAATATCGTCTATTAAAACAAAAGCGACGATAATTTGAAGTTCAGAAGACATAGGTGTAGGCAGCTTATAGGGTAATAGAAAAAATTGAATTGGCTGCCAACACAAGGTTAGTCTGTAAAGGATATGCTCAGATAGAAGGACTAGATTATGATGAAACATTTGCGCCCGTAGCAAGATTAGAAGCTATTAGAATGTTTCTTGCCTATGCTTGTCATAAAAGGTTTAAATTCTATCAAATGGATGTCAAGTCAGCTTTTCTAAATGGATATTTAAGTGAAGAAGTCTATATGGAACAACCAGAGGGTTTCGAACTATTTGATAACTTTGACTTAGTATGCAAGATGAAGAAAGCTTTATATGGGTTAAAACAATCCCCTCGAGCCTGGTATCACAGAATGGATACATATCTCAAAGACAAAGGGTTCAAGAGAGGAACAACTAAGAGAAATCTGTATATTAAAACAAAGGATAATAATTTGCTCATTGTATTGGTCTATGTAGATGACAACATCTTCGGATGTAATAAGGATCCATTGGTACAATGGTTTTCTTCTGCCATGGAATCTGAGTTTGAAATGTCCATGATAGGAGAACTGCCATTTTTTCTTGGCCTGCAAATTACTCAAAGGTCTGAAGGGATGTTCATTCCTCAAGAAAAATATCTAAGAGAAATGCTAAAAAGATTTCAAATGGAAGACTCCAAACCTGTGCATACACCTATGGTTACTAGATGAAAATTAAGCAAGGATGATGACTCACCCGATGTTGATCAAAGTTCATATAGATCAATGATAGGCAGCCTGCTGTACATCACAACATCTTGCCCAGACATAATGCATGTTGTAGGAATGGTAGGAAGATTTCAGTCTGCACCTAAACAGAGTCATTTGCAAGCTGTCAAAAGAATATTCAGGTATTTGAAAGAAACAATGACTTATGGTCTGTGGTATCCCAAAAATTAGAATTTTCAGTTAATGGCTTATTCATATGCAGATTGGGCAAAATGTGTTGATGAGAGAAAAAGCACCAGTGGAGGAGCATTCTTCCTGGGTGATTCTTCAGTAGCATGGCTTAGTAAAAAGCAAGGTTCCATTTCTTTATCAACCACAGAGGCAGATTACATTGCTGCTGCTACCTATTGCACTGAGGTATTATGGATGATTCAGACACTTGTAGACTTGGAGGTAAAATACACTGCACCGATCCCAATTCATTATGATAACACAAGTCCTATTAGTGTGTCTAAAAATCCTGTATTCCACTCCAAGACCAAGCATATTCCCATAAAATATCATTTTCTGAGAGAGCAGGTCACCAATCAGATTGTTCAGGTCCATTACATTCCCACTACAAAAAAAATTGTAGACATCTTTACTAAACCCCTAGCCAAGACACCATTAGAATATCTCAGACAGAAGATGGGTGTCATCCCGTCTCACATCTAAGAGAGTCCATCCTGTTAGGGGGAGTCCTGTATTGGTTTCATAACTGATACCTCCTAAAATTAATGCAACAGCTAAGGGGGAGCGTGTTTTCTTTGACATTGATGTCAAAGGGGGAGAAAAGGACAGGGGTGCCTTTGTTGCCATCAATGCCAAAGGGGGAGATTGTTGGCATGTTTTACAGGCAGTGTATGCTTGTCATTGATGGAAAGTACAACATGAATAATGACTTGGGTACAGGAAGGATGTGCCAAGTGGGCACCACAAGTATTTTGGCAAGACGATGCAGAACTGGCTTGACAAGATGAGAGTATGCGAAGGTATGGTTGTTCATTTGATGGAAAACAAGCAGGCAAGGAAGACCAACAATGCAGCGATGATCGAATAGCAAGATTGAAGTTTTGGTCAAACTTCATTTCAGAGTTTTTAGACTACCAGGATTTTGGATACCGAGAGTTGGAGATGTCAAGAACTCCCACATCAGGAGTCCCGAAATGGCGAAATGCGAAAACCCGCAAAGGCGCATCACTCGAAATGTTGAATATCGGGATTTCGGTTACTGGGATATGGAGCGACAAGGATCCTTCGACATCAAGAGTCTCGAAATGTTGAAATACAAAATCCCGAAAAGGCACATCACTCGGAATGTTGAATATCGAGATTTCGGTTACCGAGAGATGGAGCGACAAGGATGCTTCATCATCAGGAGTCCCGAAGTGCCGAAATTCCAGAAGCAGACACATCATACTGGGATTTCAGATACCGGGAGATGGAGAATTCAGAGACTCTCAACTTCAGGAGTCCCGAAGTGCCAAAATATGAAATCCTAGAAACAAACACATCAATAAACCATGTCAACTAAGGACACGTGGCACAATTAGGCAATGACAAGTGTCAAGTTGATTCAACATTTTGGGCACATGTAAGTCACGAATCAGAATGACACGTGGCAGCTATTCGACATGTGTCAATCCACGTGTGAAGTTAGCAAGTTTACCTCACATTGAAACTTTCTATTTTGGAGTTTTACACAACAAGCAAAAACTCCACCATCACGATGTCCCGAACTCCGATATGCCGAAAGGGACCATTGTGTGTCTCGAAAAACTCAAAGGGAATTATGCTCAAATCCTATCAACCATCCACCTCAGTGGGTTATGTGAACCATCCGATCACTTCGGATATTTTTTGATCACGAATTTGATAATGCTAGAGTCACGATGACTCGAAAGGGAAAAATCCAAAAATTGTGAAACCCGAAGTCACGAAATGTCGATTCGTCGAAAAGAGAAACTCAGGAGTATGAACCATTGATCCAACTCCATTTCGGAGTTTCAAATACCGGAACTTGGAGGTGTCAAGAACACTTCACCACAGAAATGTCGAAATCCTGAAATGCAAAATTGCGGTATACAGTTTCAAACTAGCCGGTGGTCACTGCCTGTGGTCCCGTGGGGGAAGGAGGTAGTATAGACAAGCTCCTTTTTTCGGAGTTTCGGGGATAAATACATGGAGTGTAAGAAATATTTACCCCAGGGATCTTGAAATACCAAAATTCAAATTGGCGAAATAAATGCAAGATCACATGAAGTCAATCGATTGGTGAAGGTGATTTTGGGCATGATCGGAGGGCTAGTGTTGCTCCTCATAGTCTAATTGCTAGAAACCATTGATGATCTCTGCTAGAGATTCGAAGAAACCTCTGTGTGATCGCCAGAGGAGTTGAAGGGTCTCCAAGCTTCTTCCAGTGAATGAAGATGATTCTTAGAGGGATTGACAAGTGGATGAGCATTGAAGTCTGTAACTAAAGCAGAAAGTATAAGCTCGACTATGCTAGAGAAGACAAAGAGTCTCGACTACCAGAGAGGCTGAGGAATCTCAGCATGACATCCAGTGATGCTGAACGCATGGGTAAACTGCCATAGAAGATGAAGAGTTTCCATGATGAACAGGTAGAGCACTCGACATACAGAGGATGCAAAACCATGAGACATAGACCATGCACAAGATGCACATTGAGTATAATAATATGGATAAAAGAAGAGATTGTTGTGGTTGTTGTGGGTTGTGATGCATGTGCAAAGAAGAAGGTCGAGTGCAGCAGCTGGGAGGCACAGATGAAAAATGGTGCATTGAAGAGGAATGGTGTATAGAGTACAAAAGAGAGAAGAATAGAAAGTGGAAGGCATGCGTGCAGGAAGACTATGAGGCAGACAGAGCAACGAAAATATTGCAGAACAATGATGAGACTGGTAAGCTATTGTTAAACATTATATCACTGTAATAAGTTTCAGTAACACATATTGATAATACAGGGTGGTAGGGAGGTGCTAGAGAGGACTGGTGTCCTCAGAGGTTCAAGTGGGCACTTGAACACAGGTAGCTATAGCTTCCTTCTAGTTGGTGCTAGAGAAACCAGGGAGTTGGTGCTTCCTTCTAGTTGGTGCTAGAGAAACCAGGGAGTTGGTGCTCCCTTCTAGTGGGTGCTAGAGAAAAGACAGAGTTGGTGCTCTCATCAAGTTGCATCTTGCAAAAACAAAGGTTGTACCCTCACAATGAGTTGGTGGTCATATGTATGATAATGTAAAGAATGTAAATAATACTTATCATATAAAGAAGAAGAGGTTTTTACCCTATATGGGTTTCCTCGGGAAATATTTGTCTTTGTGTTTCTCATATATGTGACTGATGTTGAATGTGCCATTGGTTAATTCCCTGCATTATTGTGATCATCATTGAGTGCCTTGTAAAGATATTAAAAGAAGCATAATTGTTTAAGCACGGGGACAACTGATTCACCCCCCCTCTCAGTTGTCGAATAGGATGGGGGAGGTGTTGGATACCCAAGGCCTCAAGCATCCAAATCCTAGTGAGAAATTTGCTAGAAAGTAAGGAATCTTAGGCCCTACCAAGTTTTCCTTAGACTATTGAAATAATATATGTAATAGGCAAGTAGAGTAACACTACTAGATAGCTATCAATTTAGGGCTCTAGTAGCTACTTCTCAAGCAAGGTGCACTTCAAAAATTTAAACAAGTGGAAAACTATAGAGAGAAAGAGGTAACTTATGTTTCTCTCCTAGGGTTTAATCAAGCAATTTCATAATCTTTATCATGAAACAAGTGAAATTTACCACACACATTCATTAGCATAAATAAATTGCAGATTTTCTACTTACTTCACCAAGAATAATCAAGCCAAACCATAGTTGAAGATCTTCCACCATGAAAAATAACCAATATACACCAAAATAAGCCTCTCTGAGAAGTTGTGCACTAGTTATTTCAACCAATATCCCTTAAGGAGGGCGCAAAGTTCAGTCCGCACTAAGTGTGTGATGAGTGATGATGAAAAATGAGAGTAATTTCTCTCTATTTATACAATATCAATGATCCTTAATTAATTTTAGGTCATAAAAAGGTCGACCTGGCTAAATTACATCAAAAATCCATTTTTTACATAAATAAAAGAAATTAACCCTTGAAATCATCTCCAAGGGTGACATTGAGCCCCTCGGGTGAAACGTTGGGCTCTAGAAGCAAGAGGTTTGACCTCCAAAGGTCCTGGATGATGTCCACATGTGCCAATCAACTCACTACTGACCTTAAGGTGCAAACACTGACTCTGGATGATGTCTAGGTTAAAAAAGGTGACATCATGGGATCCCAAAGGTCAACGTCTAGGTGGAAAGGAAAGATCCCCCTGGTTCTAGTTCTATCGTGGTCGCTCCAATGTAATGTCCTGAAGATCTCTAGTCCTTCCAATAACCTCTTGAAGGGTAGTGGGTTTGTAGGCCTTAACCCATCCTCTAAAAGGCTCAACTAAAGCCTCAATAAACAACATAACCAATATGGACTCCAACACATTTGTTACCATGACAACCACTCTCTGGAAATCTGCTATGAATGCCTCAACACTACCCATCTGCCTCAATTTTGCTAGCTCTCTGAAGTGCAACTCAGGGTCCTTCTCAAATCGCTTCAATATTCTCTATGTAAAGTCAACATAAGTAGTGATATTGTTGTGGCCCAAAGTCACTAATACGGGATACCACCAATCATGTGCCTCGCCATCAAGATGAAAGGTGGCAAGTTTTATGGCATCAGTCTCCATCATGGGGTTGAGTTGGAAATATGTATCCAACTTCTATACCCAAGCCCTCGTTGCGTAGCTGGATGATCCATCAAAATTGGGAATAGTTAGATTTCCTAGTGTGCACTGCAACTCAAAGCTCTGATTGTGTGCTTTGTTGAACCATCTTGGTTTGTTTCTACATTTTAAGTTACAAAAATCAACAAAGGACATATCTGAATGGAAATCATCCCCCAAAACCTGATACTCCTATAAATATGCCCCATACGGTTGATGCTTGGCCTGAAAAACTATACCTGTTGTGTTGTTGTCTAAGAACTGAGGTAAGGTAGGTCTAGTGGATCCATTTTATAAATGAGGGTGACTCTGCATAGTAGTCTGTGCATGCACTCTGCCCCCATCGCGTGATCCCCCTATGCCATTATTACTCAAAATATTCAGACTTTCCCCTGGTTTATCTGCTAACATGTTTATGGCTGCCAAAATTTCCTTTTGGCCTTTGGCCAAATCATTCAAAGCACTAATGATACTGTTAAAAGTTGTCGTGTCATCATCTCCCATAGATTCTCTTTCCTTATCTCCTTCAAATATGGTCTCAATTTCTTCCCCTTTTGACAATGGATCCATGTTCCTATACCTTTTTCGTATATAGGTAATGTTTTGTAGGTCCTTTGTATTCATTTAACTGCTCATGCATTCAATATCTTTCCAAAATTCTTACAACTGGCCAAGATCATGCTCTGATACAATTGTAAGATGCCAAACTGAGCTGGGTGTTATATGACCTACTATAGGAAGGAATTGTGCTAAATATTTCAATGCACCACTGAAATGTTTATTTCGTCGTTTATATATTCTTGGCTCTGATTATGAGTTATTCGATCAAACAATTGACTATTGTTGAGATGTGAAAATGTATGGCTGCTGAAGGAGTCTCTTGAACAAATTATAGTGTTGTCGTAATTCATAAGATAAATATCACAATTATAGAATAGCAGTGATGGCATAAAATACAAATTTAAAGGATGATATCTCTTTTCTTTATTGCCTTCATGGATAGATACATCAGGTCATAGCTCATAAAGGTGTTCATATATTTCTCATGCAAATAATAAAAACATATTTCCTGATCTAGATAGTATAGAACAAGGTTGGTTATATATGAAAGAAGCACAAAAACAATATATATAATTAATGCAAGTCTATATTGCAGTTTTCAGCAGCGAGGAATGTAGTAATCGAGCAACCAAGAAAGAACATTGAATAACCAGCTCCATAATACAGTTAAATCCAAAATTTAGCAGTGAGATGCCTCTTATAATCACTCTATTCTGCAACAAGTAAATCACCCTTCATAGCCTAAAAATTGACCCCATGCACATTTAGATTACAAAGTCCAAGTTGAGGGAGGATTGGCAGCTCCAACAGTACACCCTTCACTCATAATCGACCTCCTCTTTTGATAGAACAACCCACAGATTGGGCACGACCTCCCACAAATGTACCATACCCTGAACAAAGAAGATTCAACATGATTTTGTCCTTACCCATAGTAGATCGACTCCCAAATCCTTAACAATACCACTCCACAAGATATAAAATGGGTTTCAAAGTGGTATATGCGACCAACAGTTGAGGAATGCATCCAACAAGAGAATACTTTCCCCACACACGAAATTCCTAGCTCAATCCAAAATTTGTTCCTCAACAATTTGCCCTAGACTCTACAATGCTAATCAACCTCTGAAATTTCCAAATTCCTTAGCAATGAAACTCACTTAGTAGATCTGGATGATCTACTCCAAGTATTATCTAGGATAGATAGATTTCACTATCAAAACCAATGTTCGTCAAATGTTTTCCTCCTCAATGCCATAAAAATCCACGAGAGCTTTCAAAATCCAATTTGATTGATATGACTTTGAGCCCCATTGACATAAGTCATGATGTAACTCCCTTGCACATCTCCTGACTCAGCCTACGGGAATTAGATAGGCTAGTGGGTTGTTTTTTCGTTTCTTTTTGGTGCTAAGAAAATGGGGACATTACATAACCTTCTTGAGTCATGCCTCCTAGTGTAAGGGTACCTCATCACATTGCGCATGAAAGGCTTGTTCTTCCTCCCTGTGGCTCACCCGTATATTATGGATAGCTCCACCCTCCTCATCATTTGTCTCTTCCTCACTATCAGACACCACTTCTATATAGTGAATTTTCCCTTTGCCCAAACACCTATGACATGGCTACCATGGTTCTTTGTAGGTGAAACATAATTGCTTCCTTCTTAACTCTCTTCTTGTGGCTTCATCCAAATTCCCCTTGCCTTTGTCAATCTATTTAGTGTCTCGCCCCCTTGTAATGATTGGGGGTCTAGGTGTGAACCTGTTTTTGTTAGCTGCCCCAACTAGATCTCAGGTGTGCTCAATGGCATCCTATAAGGATATAGGCTTAAAATCCTTAACCCATCCTCTCACAGGTTTGGTCAGTCCCTCTATATACATCATTAGTAATCTAGATTCTAACACGTCAAAAACCATAACCGACACTCTTTGAAACTCCTCAATGAAGGATTCAGCTG
>ML808365.1:130555-151536 GCA_009831015.1 Picea engelmannii | reverse complement strand
TAAGGATATAGGCTTAAAATCCTTAACCCATCCTCTCACAGGTTTGGTCAGTCCCTCTATATACATCATTAGTAATCTAGATTCTAACACGTCAAAAACCATAACCGACACTCTTTGAAACTCCTCAATGAAGGATTCAGCTGATCCTGTCTTCCTAATTTATGTGAGCTCCCTGAAATGAATTTCTATATCTTCTCTGTCAAACCTATCAATGAATCTCTAGGTGAAGTCATGATAAGAAGTGACATGCTCGTGTCCCAAGGTGGTCATCCCATGAAACCACCAATCATGCACCTTTCCCTTCAATTACAATGTTGCAAACTTGATGAAATTTCCTTCCTCCATGGTATTCAATTGGAGATAAGCATCCATCTTTTGCACCCCTGTTGTGGTTGAGAATTGATTTGATCCATTAAAGGCTGGAAACTCCTTTCTTCCTCCATTGCACCCAACTCATTATCTTCTCTATAATGATCCTTGGATTTTCTTTTCATCTTGAGGTGGAAATACTCCCCCATGGAAACCTATCTCATGAATCCCATGCCCATGGAATTGGACTCCCTTTTTGTAGTCTTCCATTCATCCCCTAGACTCTCATGATTCAAGGCATTGGAGTCCCTTCGTTGTGCATCCAAAAAGATAGGCATGTACAGTCTAGGAGTAGATCTACTAGGTGTGTGAGATTGGGTTGGTATACCTTCATTTGTTCTATGCCCTTATGCATGGACTTTATGTATGGTGTCCTCATGATTCCCATTTTCCCCATGAGACCCGCTAGCATAATGATTTCCACCAAATAGGGGTGGATCTTTACCATGGATTTACTCCATCAAATACTGAGCAAGAATACCCTGATGTTTGCTCTGTTCCTCCATTAAGGCTATCGTTTTGTCCTGTCCTCTTTGGAAATTCACAAAGGATAGTTTGAGTTATGCTTTCCCCAAGGATAAATGGTTATGCATCTCCTCTAGGTTGTGCTGCATAATAACCTAGTTGTTCTGTAGTGCATCATTCATTGTTTGAGTCACCCTTTTGGCCAAGAAGGTTGTCTCTTATGATGTTGCACTTTTTGTCTCATGAACTTCCCCCATACAGACTTCTGGCTCTTCTCCTTTAAGAATAATTGATGTAGGTTGTCCCCAATGACCTCTCTTCCTGGTCATTAGTGTTTTATCACAGGCTGGTACAAGAATTGGTTATGATACCACTTTAATGTTCCCAAGCTGTTTGTTTCCCAGAACAAGGGGTTTTCTTGTTGATTTTAGGTGCTTCAGTTGTGGGTTTGTTTCATATTTGCATTTTTTGACATTCTCATGGTTTTACAACAATATAATAAACACACAATGCAACAAGGTAATGAAAATATACAAAATTCAAGACAAGAAATACCAACAACTTCATATATGACCTTTATTTAATTAGTAAGTTGATCTCCATACATGGAATCTTCAGATATGGAATAGTACAGTGAGAATATGAAAGTAGTGGCTGATGACAACTGCAAAAACAACACTCTAGAATAGAATTATGGACCCTCCTGGTCCTCCAATGGTAGCTATACACGATCAAGTTCTTTCCCTTTAGAAACTCATGTTGTTGGAAATGACTGGTGCATGCTTTTCTGGATGTAACAGATCCTGATGAGTACGACTCTCTGAATACTAGCCTCAAACCCTTGCAAACCTCTATTGGAAGATAGGTTTGGTAATGGAAAGGTGATAGGAAATATCTCTAAACTGTAGCTTCACTGAATAACCTCCAAACAATGAAAATCCTAAGGGTAAGTGCGCACTTTCCTGCTAGAAACTCACCCAAATGAGAGATGAGATAATTGTGAAGGAGAAACCTGCCAATAAATGATGTAAATTGGTGCCCCGGTGATAGAGATCACTTCTAAAGTGGAATTAGCTGCAAATCTAGCTTTTCCAAAGAAAAATCAAACTCTTTCCCCCAGTCTGGTGCGCCCTACCTGCTGAAAAAACAAAAAATTGTGCCTTGTTGGTCACAAACCTTCTTTGAATGGATCTAGAATAAAATAAAATGATGAGGGTGGGATCTTTCACCACCTTTTCCAAGCTCGAATCAGGAACAAGAGAATCTTTCACTCCCTTGTTGATCTCTAGGGTTTAGTAAGACAAAACCCTCAACACCCAAGCTATTTTATCCTATAAGTCATGTGATAGCACAAGCTGTAGGTTGGGAAAAGACTGACCCAACCATAAATGAAAGTGCTACAATTTGGGAATCCTACACCCAATGTCACCTTGATGTAGGTCATGTTATATCACAATTTGTAGGTTGGGAAAATCGCGACCCAACCACGAAACAAGTGCTACAACTTGGAAATCCTACAACCAATGTCACCTCGATGTAGGTCTTGCACTTCAAGGGTGACTAGGTAACTCTAGGGAGGCCATCCTGGTGACGCTGGGGGGATTGAGATGGAGATGAATATGTATGGAAATGAATCCCCTATAGGTCAAGTCTAAGTGGAGTGAAAGGTGGAAATAGATGCCTTGCAAATCAAGAAATTATTGCCCCACATGTAGAACACTTCTTTGGATGATTGTACCTGCCCAAGACACAAGAAAATACACTTTGCTATAGTATATGTTAGTTGGATCAGAAAGTTAATATTGTTGTCCCTAATTTGTAGAAATAAATAACAATATATATCAGCAATAAAAACATACTATAAGTTAATTAATAAATGCTAAATATCAAGTAAAAGATGCAAGAGAAAAACTAGTAAATGACTAGTTAAACTCAAAATGAAAAAACAATACTCTTAACATAAAAGATAAGGCTGTTGTAAACACTTTTCTAGAGAAAATTATATCAGCCTTATGGTTGTAACATTCAATGTATTACAACAAGAAAATCATCCACTGAAATCTCCTCAAACTTTGCCAAAAAGTGCACCAGGACAAGGACAGTAAGTGTGCAAACTTTGAGCAAAAACCAATGGTTGATAAGAGAGTTATTAAAGCAAGTAAGTTAAGGTTTTTGTAGCCCTAATAGAAAAAGATGCAATTTTGTAACAATATCAATAAGTATCCCCTAGATGGGGATTCCCTAATGGTTGTGAGGTGCCCAAGGCACAAGGAAATTAATCCACTTTGCAAGAAGAAAAACGACCGAAAATCACTATCCCTTTTCCAATCAAGAGACATGGTGTTCAAAATGATTGGAGGGTCCTCCTTCTCGGTTGGTACCTATAATAGTTTCAATACTTCCCTCATCGTAGAAGGAATTTTGCACATCTCTATTATAGGGACTGTCATATTCAACTTCCGAAACATGGTTGGAACATCTATGTTCAACTAAATCACATCTTTTGTTGGAGTTGGCTTCGGAAGGAACTCATGTATTGGAGGTGGAAGTGGTGGGAACACCTTCTCTGTAGATGGAGGAGGAGCAGTTTCCCCCAGTTGAGGTAAAGTGGAGGGTTGTGACGAAGGGATTGAAGCCTTATTTCTTCCAATGTATGCCAAATATTCCCTCTTCCTCCGTTGCTTTCTTTGATCGTTTGTCAACTGATTTAACACCTGGAGTCTCCCCTCTCTCCCCCTATCTTATGGCTTCATCATTCTATTCCTGTGTGGCCTCTTCCTCTTGGAACTGGTAGATCATATCCATGAAGTTCATACTATTGGGAGAGTCTTCATCTTTTGGGGACATTCATCCTCTTGGTGAGGTTCTTGACATGGAGAACACCACATTGTCTTCTCTATTTTAACCATTCCAACCGGGTTCAATGTATCGAGGATCTTTTCATCTTGTTGAGGCCATGGTTTCCAGCCTGTGGCATCTCTACTGTCTAGAGAAATGAGGTTTGGAGGCAGATTGATTTCTTCCCACAATTGTTAATCTGCCTATTATAGCGGAAGTTGTAAGTTGGGCAAAGCCTGACCCAACCACAAAGAAAGTGCTACAACTTGGGAATCCTACACCCAATGCCACCTCGATGTAGGTCCGACACTTTAAGGGTGACTAGGTCACTCTAGGGAGGTGATCCCAATTACCCTAGGGGGAATGAGATGGATATGGATATAGATGGAAGTGAAGCCCCTAAAGTTCAAGTCTAAGTGGAAAAAGATGTGGGAAGATATGGCTTTTAAGTCAAGTGATTGTTTCCCTAAAGGTATAGTACTTCTTCAGATAATTGTACCTACCCGAGGCATAAGAAAATCCAACTTGCAATGATATATGTTAGTATGGATCAACAAGTTAATTTCGTTGTCCCTAAGATGTAGCAATAGATGACAATTTATATCAGTAAATAAAGTATCTAAATCAACATGCAAGGATCTAAACTACTTTAGTAAATCAACATCAAGATTAGCAATGCATATAGGCTAAACAAAATGGCACTTTGAAGTTGAATAAAAGAAGTTGTTGTAACATGTATATTTATTCAGAAAATTGCAGCCTTATGGATGCATATTTTAGTCACTTATATCACCAAATTACACCATCAAAATATGCCAACAATTAGCCCAAAATATGTGCCCTGATTAGTGGAGTTATTGTGCAAAATTTAGGAGCTAGTCTAGGGTTAGTCTAGGAGTTATGGTTAGTATTTTAGCTAGGTTAGGTCAGCCCTAATGGTTGTAAATTAGGGTTTGTAACAACAATTAAAGTATTGGGAGAGAGGGGATTCCATAGTATGGGAAGACTCCTCTCAATGAGGCAAACCAACTCCAAGCAAGAGACCTTTCAAAAGATAAAATTTCATGTTTCCCAAGGCAATGATTTTATATGTCCAATGCAAAAAATAGATGACTAGTGCATTTACTATTGGTTTGATGGAGTCAAATAAAATAAATATCTATATAAGCTACCTTTGTGGGTGTGTAATCCCTTTTACTTCCGAAGGCAAGTTTCTCTAGCTAGGGTTTAAGCTAAGAGGGTGTATGCCCTTAATATACTTCTCTTAGCAAGCCCTTGTTTAACCAATAACATGAAGCACAAAATGATGAATACTATGATGTGGGTGTATGCCCTTATACTTCCCACCTGTTAGAGAAATATTTTTCTCACCCTATGCAATCTTGCAGAGAGAGCCTTACTCCATTTCCCTATTCAAACTTACTTTCGTTGATTGATGAATCCAGAGACAAAAATAAATATTTTTCCACTTGTACGCACCTTGCAAGCTATACAACAAGAGTATACGTTGGATGCTTGATCCATATGGATATCGGTGGCCACCCACCTTTTCCAACTGGCTCAAAACAATTTTCTGACATTTTTTGCAATTTACTATTTTTAGCAGTTTTTACTTCCGGGGCCATTTTGAGGGCCTAAATGAAGGTTTTTCGGTATCAAGCTCCTCAATGATATCCAAAGGCATTATTGAGCCCCAAAAATTAATCTCCTTAGAGATACCTTTCCAATAGGCTATCACATGCCTAAAACAGAGATCGTATGCAAAAGTTACGACCTCAGGAAATTGATGTACTAACTTACCTAAACAATGCCCACATGACTTTTGGCATTTCATCTCCTAGGGTTAGGTTTTTGGATGTCTAGGGATTTTGGAATTCTTGCTTATTGTAAAAATGCCTTCAGAGCCTCATTGTAACTTTCTTCTTGCGAATGCGCGCTGCTGTCACATCTCTTCTCAGAGATAAACCACCACCATTCCAACAAGCTTGTTTCCCCTGCATTTTATAGTTTCAGCTTATTTGGTTATTGAATAGAAAACCAGTTTTACTGTATCTATGTCATTTTGTATTAAGCACCTGTTAATAATCTGTATTCATTTCATTCTGCTCATAAAATCCGGATCAGTGGTATGAGAGCGGTCTGCTCCTTGTCGTCTTAATGCATGTCCCCAACGAGGTCGAAGTACAAAGATTTGGGTCTCGAGTTTGTTTCTCTTGAGTATAGAAGCTCTCGCATGCCCAAGTGACCTCCCATGGCAGGAGAAAAGAAAGATGTCAGGACAGGAGATCCTTTCAAACTGTTGATTGAGGAAGCCCTCACGCAACAGAGGAACGAGATGATGGATAGTTTCATGCAAATCCTTTGGTGACTACCAACAGGCGATGCATCTTCTTCGAACGGAGGTGCCGCCCCCTTCAAGGTACAAATAAACTTTGATATTCCTATATTTGAAGGTCAGGTAGATGCAGATGCTGTAGACAAGTGGTTGAATCTACTAGAAGGGTATTTTTCTGTTCATAAATTTTCAAACAGAGAAAATGTTACTTTTGTGCTCCTCAAAGCCGTTCCCCATGTCAAAGATTGGTGGGAAACTTTCTATGAGAAAAAGGAAATAGAGGAAACCTCATTATTTTTAGTCACGACCACCTGGGAATCCTTTAGGGATTCTATTAAGGAACAATACTACCCTGTCGAAAGTTATGACGACCTGTATACCAAATGGACCACACTGCGGCAAGAAAGAGACCAAACAGTGTCGGATTTCACAAATATCTTCCATACCTTGTGCACCAAGTTGGGTATCAAATATTCAGAGCGACATCTGGTGCTCAAGTATCGCAGTGCACCGCATAGATACATCCAAACTGAAATGGAATTTCTAGACATCTCATCCTTGGGCGGGACCTACCGATATGCCGTCAAAATCGAGCAGAAGCTCAAACAAAAGATGCGGCAATTTGGGCCTGGGAACCTCTCACAACAAAAGCCAGGAAAGGGCAGCCCAAACCCACCAAACAAAGGACAGAGCAAATATGGATAGTATCAAGACAACCAGTACAAGCTGTAAGCAAAGAAGGACACCGGAAAGACAAACAAAGATACCAGGAAGTGGTGCGACTTCCATAAGAGCCCTTGGCATAACACTGTCGACTGTCGCTCAAAGAAATCACTGGTGGCCGAAGTGAAAGCCTCTAAATCATATGTATATTCTGACTACGAGACAGAACCAGAAAGGGGAATATGGATCATTGATGCGGAACCCAGTGCCACCATTGCTACCACCAAGATCTAGCCTGGTGAAGCAGACGAGCCAAAAGAAGGAGAGCGCCTATTCCATTCATAGATGTGGGTAAAAGGCACCCTGTTGCACTTCATCGTTGATAGCGGTATCCAGAAGAACCTCATCTCAGCAGAGGTCGTCAAGTGGCTGGCCCTGCCAACAACACCGCACCCACAACCCTACACCATTGGATGGCTCTGCCAAGGAAGCGATCTCTGCGTCGGCCAATAGTGTCGACTGTCGTATGGCATCAATCCCTTCAAAGACAAGGTATTGTGTGATGTTTCTCCTCTTGAAGTTTGTGATGTTCTTTTGGGCCAACTTTATTTATGGAAACATCATGCTGTATATGAGTCTAGGCCTCATAGTGTTATTATTACTTTGAACAGGAAATTGTACAGGATACCTGAGGCAGTCCCACCTAGTGCTATTTCCTTGATCTCTGCTAAGCAATGCAGGAAGGTCATCTCTCAGATGAGGAAGTTTTTCTTCTTCATGATTCACTCTTAGAATAAGAGAAAGATTGCAGCCACATCTAGGGTCTCTGCGTCCAACCTCTCCACACAGCAAAAAAAAGTAGGTAAGGTCGTGGAAGAATACTTGGATATCTTCTCCTCACATACAGGGGTACCTCTGCACTACCAGGTTAAGCACCCCATCCATCTGACCCCCAGTGCACCATTGCCCAATGGGCCAGTCTATCGTCGCTCTTTGTTAGAGAATGAGGAGATCAAGAGATAGATCCAAGAACTACTCCACAAGGGGCACATACGTCCTAGCTCATCACCTTGCGGGAGCCCAATCGTGCTGGTACAAAAGAAAGATGGAACCTAGCGACTCTATATTGATTACCGGGCTCTGAATAAAATCACTGTCAAAAATCGGTACCTGATTCCTCGAATCGATGACCTCCTCGATAAACTCACGGGGGGAAAATACTTCAGTAAGATTGATCTGAAGTTTGGCTACCACCAGGTCCCGATAGAATAGACATATTTATGGAAGACCACCTTCAAGTCAAAGGAAGGACTTTTTGAATGGTTGGTCATGCCCTTTGGTTTGAAAAATGCTCTAGCCACTTTCATGAGGATGATGGACGATATCCTGCGACCATTCACCAATAATTTTGTAGTGGTCTATCTAGATGACATTCTAATTTACAGCAAGACTTGGGACGGACACTTGCATCATATTCAACAGGTTCTGCACACCCTGCGGCAACACAAGATATATGCCAACCTGGAAAAATGCTCCTTCGGCATGGACAGGGTCCATTACCTGGGATACATCATTGATAGGCATGGCGTACATGTGGATCCAGCCAAGATCCAAGTCATCCGTGACTGGACAGCCCCAAAAACACTCCCTGGGACTTGCTAATTTCTACCGCAGGTTCGTGTTGGGTTTCTCCCATATTGCATGGGCCCTCAGCCAAATAAACAGGGGTGGTGGTAAGGCGAAATTTGTGTGGGGCTGGTCCCAACAACAAGCGTTCAATGATTTGAAGAAGTGCTTGTGCTCATCCCCATTACTTTCACTACCAGACCTACAGTATCCCTTTGAGATCAAGACATATGCTTCAGACTATGCCGTGGGCACCGTTCTCACTCAGCATGACCACCCCGTGGCCTATCATAGCGAGACACTGTCAGATACTGTCCATAAGTACCCTACTTACGATAAAGAAATGTACTCCATTGTGAAAGCATGTCGCCAGTGGAGACATTACATTCTTGGGAAGGAGACAGTCATCCACACCGATCATAAGCCACTTCAGTTCATGCAGACACAGGGAAAACTGCAAAATGACCGCCATCAAAAGTGGTCCACATACTTGCAACAATTCCACCTCAACATCAAGTATAAAATAGGAAGCACCAATCGCGTTGCTGATTGCCTCAACAGACCACCAATCGTGACACTCACCACGGTGCTAGACTCTTGTGTCCA
Organism: Picea engelmannii; assembly: GCA_009831015.1. Taxonomy (NCBI): domain Eukaryota; kingdom Viridiplantae; phylum Streptophyta; class Pinopsida; order Pinales; family Pinaceae; genus Picea; species Picea engelmannii. The sequence continues at coordinate 142,634 of ML808365.1, read as the reverse complement.
AGAGACATTTGGATGGCCCCAACTCTACGAGACAGACCCTGACTTCGCCACCACCTACCAAATGTTGGGTGCAAATGAAGTTGTCGATAATTTCCATCTTCAGGATGGGTTGTTGTGTCGTCTGGGCCATATCTGTGTTCCATCAAGCAAGCGAGTGAAGCTGATCTGGGAAGCCCACTACAGTCGGGTGGTAGGACACTTTGACGTCAAAAAGATAGTAGTGATGCTACAGAAACATTTCTACTAGCCGAAACTTCGATAGGAGGTTGGCAAGTATATCAGGTCCTGCACTGCCTGATATTGCCAAACCGACCGCTAAGAAACAGGGCTTGTACACCCCTCTTCCTACTCTTGATAGGCCATGGGAATCCATCTCAATGGACTACATGTTGGGCCTCCCATCCACCAAGCAGGGAAACGACTGTGTTTTTGTGGTTGTTGATCACTTTTCTAAGATGGCGATTCTGGTTGCCTGCAAGAAGAGCATCACAGCAGAGGCCACTGCCAAGCTCTTCTTTGAATGAGTCTGGGTACATTTTGGAATCCTACAAACCATTGTCTTAGATCGGGATAGTCGATTTCTTAGCACATTCTGGTCGAGCCTCTGGTCACTATTGGACACCAAGCTCACCAAATCCATGGCCTTCCATCCCCAGACAGATGGACAAACTGAGGTTGTAAATCGAATGATTGTGCATATCCTTCGCATGTATAATTCAAAGAACCCTCGCACATGGGATGAGAGCCTTCCTTATTTCTAGCATAGCTACAACCAAGCCTTGCATAGCTCAACTGGCCACATCCCCTTTCAAGTAGGGTTGGGATTCCAACCATTGGGTCCCATAGATGTTACACTTCCTCTTGCAGTCACCTTGACTGACTCATCTCCTGCTCCAACTAAAGCTGACAAAGCCACCTAGTTCATTGAGCAGATCCAACACATCCTCCAACAAGTTTAGGATATCCTACATAAGTCCAATGACAAGTACAAACAGTGCCATGATCAACATTGGGTGCCGCATAAGTTTCAGGAGGGAGACAAATTTTGGTTGCACTTGTAGAAAGAACGCCTTACAGGACCCCATCGGAAGCTTCACCCATGCCTTTATGGACTATACACTATCACCAAGGCCGTGTGGGATAATTCTTTTGAGCTCAACATTCCTCCTTTCCTTGGCCTTCACCCAGTGTTCAACGTGGATCTCCTTCGCCCTTATTTCCCACCATTATTGGACACCTCAGAAGTAGCAGAACAAATGACACCAATAGAGCTCAAACCTGACTGCATACAACATGCATCCAAGGATCATATTGTGGAAAGACAGATCAAGGGCACTCGACAACAAAGGACCCATCTTTATCGAGTCGTCAAAGCAGGGCAGCTCCTGCACCAAGGCAAGTGGCTCACCCGGGGCCAAATTCAGCAGAAATTTCCTCATCTAATGGGGGACCTCAACGCAATGGAGACCATTTCTTCCTAAGGAGGGAGGATTGATCTAGATGGATATTGGTGGCCACCCACCTTTTCCAACTGGCTCAAAACAATTTTCTGACATTTTTGGCAATTTACTATTTTTAGCAGTTTTTACTTCTGGGGCCATTTTGAGGGCCTAAATGAAGGTTTTTCGGTATCGAGCTCCTTAATGATAGTTGAATGCATGATTGAGCCCCCAAAATGAATATCCTCGGTGATACCTTTCCAACAGGCTACCACACGCCTAAAACGGAGATCGTATGCAAAAGTTACGACCCTGGGAAGTTGATGTACTAGCTTACCCAAACGGAGCCCACATGACTTTTGGCGTTTCATCTCCTAGGGTTAGGTTTTTGGATGTATAGGGTTTTTGGCATTCTTTCTTATTGTAAAAATGCCTTCAAAGCCTCATTGTAACTTTCTTCTTGCGAATGCATGCTTCCGTCACATCTCTTCTCAGAGATAAGCCACCACCATTCCAACAAGCTTGTTTCTGCTGCATTTTACAATTTCAGCTTATTTTGTTATTGAATAGAAAACCAATTTCACTGTATCTTTGTTATTTTTTGTTATTAATAATCTGTATTCATTTCATTCTTCTCATAAAATCTGGATCACTGCTCCACTACGACCCATGTACATCGAGATTTGTGCCAGAAAATCAAAATTAAATGTCAAGTTTCCATGTCACGACAGGAGATCTCTAATCCTTGGCCTTCCATATACTGGAAATGTTCTGACTCGGTCCTTCAGTTGCATTTTGAAAGATATAAAGAAGCCAATTCTGAGATATCGAAAGGAGGAGATAATTCAACTTTGAGAGCAAAGTTACTCTGGAGAAATTATTACTTCATTATTGTGTCTGCATCCCTTTGTCCTTTAAGTCTAAACACAATGTTCAAGCCCCAAGCTCTTCACTTATTTGACGGAGAACCTCTTTGTATCCCTTATATGAGCTTAGATTTGGTGGAGGATTGAAGTGGTGGAGGCCCAGTTGGAAGGAACTCGGTTTCTTGGTTCCGAACCGTGCCGATACAAAATTCTGTAATGTTTTCACTTCTGTTGATCATTTATTAATAGAAATACTCCTTTCCCGTCTAATTGATATCTTTCAAATATATGTATTATGATCCATGGGCATGTTTGTTTTGTATATTAATGGATTATGCTATCTAATGTACTAAACTTTTATATTATCACTATATGCTTGCTTTGCTGGTTTGTTGAGAACTTGTTGTAGGTATAAAGCTTTGGGTCAAAGTGCTCAATGGTGGACATCATCAAACGTTTCGACGAGGTAGTCCTCTTTCTTACCTCCTTTTCACATTAGTTTATATAGAATATGTTGGAATTGATTTGATTTCTACAGTCACTCTTGTCTATTGTGGTTTACCCTAGACATAGAGAGATTTTCCTCGTAACATAATTGGCGACCATACTGGGGATGAATCTTCTTTCTTAGGGTTTGAAGTACTTTTCTCCTTAGATTTCTCTCGTTTCTATTGTGGTTCTTGTCGTGTCATTACTTGACAACTCCTATTCACTCTAGGTCTAAGTTTTCATCCTTTCTCCCTTGCGTGGCCTTGTTTCAAAGCATATACACACTTTTTTTTCTAGACAGTCGCGTACATACATGTGATGTCTCATTGCAAGTTGCTTATATATGCATTGTTTTCCTAAACAGTCGCGTACACCTTTTTTCCTTGACTTTTTTCTTGGTTTGGTGTTTGTTGGGTGGGATTTTATTCTTGTTGAGACTTCTTAGGTCTCTGTAGTGACTATTGAGTGCCTGTGGGATGACATGAAACCCTCTTTTGGTTGAATTTTTGGGCGAAGTTTTTCTCTTCCTCTTTTTATTTTTATTGTCCTTGTACATTGGGTTGGGTGCTTTGCTTCTTGATATCCTACTTGAGCTATTTTTATTTTATACACAGTAGGTTTATATATCAAGTTACTTTTCAGTCCATGCATTTTTAATTTTGATATATTGAAATACAAAAAAATAGGCATTTCACATTGCTTGGCATTTTTTTCTTTTGAGTTTTTTATCATTAGCTTAGTGCATACATTGGAATATTGCATCTTTACTTCTAAATCGAAGATTTGAATTTGAAAATTTCATCGTTTTTAGGAGCTTAGCATTCATCAAAAGTCAAAGTTAGGATTTTGCATTACTTTCATATTTACTTTTCTTACAGAGTCATAACACCATTGGTTTCATCATCATATACCTTCTTGAGTAATCACGGCCATAAAATCAACGCTATAATTTAAAATTTATTAGTAACGATTTTATTTTCTAGGGTGCACAAACTAGCATAGGATTTAGTGCCTTGGAATAGGATTTTGTGAGTAAACTTATCTAAGGCAATTAAATCAACATATTTGTCTAAGTCAGGGAGTGGAGAAATCCATTGTATAATTGGTAATATCAGGAGGCTCCGCTCACACCGGAGTTAATCACGAGGTCGCACGAAGTTGGTTGAAGGGATATCCTCTGGATACTCGCCTAGTGCCAGAGATATTTCTGTGGATTTATTCGTATTTGGGGATCTTTCTAGTGCCCATACCTCTGTGAGAGGTGGTGCTTTCAAGGTTTCAAGATTTTCTACCTTGCCCATATGGTCATCCGGACTAATGACTGCTCACTTGTGCATCAGTTATACAGTGGTTGATTAGTTGCCTGACTTAGGTATCTCATAGGTTATTTGCAGGGGTTATTCTACAATTACCCTGGGTCAGATAAGGGTCAGACAACACACAACCTTTATGGACGATTACCTCTCTGGGGGGATCTGACCGACTATTTGTTAAGCCCATGAGGGCCCCTATAACTGATTCTGTTACCTCCAATCTTTAGCAGGGAGTCTCAGGTCCCTGTAGGATGAGACATACCTTCTTTAGGGAGGGAGGCCACTCAACCACTTTAGCCCATTTGCATGCATATTGGCCGTTTGACTTTTGGTGTGCTCTTTTCTTACTAGTTTCCCTTAGGATATATTTTTTTATCTTTAGAGTCTTAAGTCATCATGGAGTCGGACCAGTCACCTCGATGGTCCCGTTGCTTGTTACAGTTACCACCAGATTTCGTGTCCTTTAATTCTAAAAGGCGTAGAGTCATTACACGTGGTACACACACATCCACCGCTTAGACTTGTGATTCTACAAGGATGAGTACTAAACCTGGTCTCCAAAATTCTGGGAGCCCTTCGACTCCCATACCCACTGTAGTTAATGGAACCCGTTCGACTCCTGCAACCTCCATGGTTGTAGTACCAGAGGCACCTTTCATTACTATGGCCCAACCTATAGTTAATTCTCATGCTACCACCTCAAACCCCTTTGGGTTTCTTGGCCACTCACCAAGCTACAATGTTCAGTCCATCCCTATGGCTTCTAGTCCATTTTCTTATGGTATGCCTAACTTCACCTCACAGTTTTTGAACTCCATCCCAGCTGCCGACCCTAATGCTAGCATTGGGATTGGGGGAAACACACCTCCTTACACCATATCCAGGAGTGGCATAGACGAAAGAGGTTGATTAAGACCCCTATACCCGCAGCCTTTATTTAGAATGGTTTCTTAAGTCTTTGCATGCTCCTATCTCAAAGGACGTTGCTACTTCTGGGGTTACCACTGAGGAAGAAGCTATCTTTAGATTCCAATAATTAGATTTGATATATGCTCAGTCTGGGATGTTATACCATCTTCTTCTTGACACACCGCTGTCTACTTACGACCCTAGGAAAAAGCCAGGACCTCATGCCGATGGCATTTTGGTTTCCACCAATGTAAAGTCCATAGACTCATTGACGAACCAGTTGAAAGAGTTATCTTTAAGTCAGTTTGCAGGAGGACCAAGCTCATCTGTGTCTTCCAATCCTACTCAGTCAATGGATGTACACTCAGTGCAATCGTCGACCAACCTGAATGGTAGCCAACAACCAGGAGGGAATAAGAAGAAAGCATGTAATAACTGTAAGGGTGGGAAAAATGGTAATAAAGCCAAGGATAATAATGAGAAGACAGGTATTAATGCTAGAGAGGGAAAATGAGAAAAATGTAAGGTGAAGTTTACCTGTAAGCTTTGCATAGATGATCACCTTACCCATTTTTGCCCCAAACTTGCAGAAGTTGCGAGGATTTTAGATCAATTGCCCACCGTGCTGACAAATCCATTCCCACATAATCAACACTTAGCCTCAAGCTCCTCGAATGCCGGAAATGAGGATGGTGGAGGTCAAAACTAGTAGTCGAAAGATGGCGATCGTCTATGTATCAATATGGTTGATGAAAAAATCGATGTAGCCACTCGATCTCGAGACTATAGTTCTAAACAAACTATTCTTGTTCTAGAATCTCCTCCTCCTCCCCCGGAGACGAATTTACAGATTGAGAAACCAGAGCCATAGCCTTGTATTCCGAAAGGAGTACTCAAGTGCTCTACTCATAATCCAAATGCTAGAGTCACCCAGAACTACTCTATTGTTGAGGACCTGGGCCAAACCCCTTGTGCGATGTTGGCTTTGGAGGTACTCCAGACGTGTCCTTCACAAAGGAATGCCTCTTTCTGATCTAGAACCCAGTGGCTCAAATATTATCAAGTTTGACATCATAGATGATAAGCCTCATTTTCCTTACCACGTGGCTTTCCAAAGCCATGTGGGGTATTCAAAATATACCATCAAACACGTGGTTGTTGATGAAGGCGCTGCTACGTGTGTGATGTCCCTGGTTTGTTGGAAAACTCTTAGTTCTTCGACCCTTTCCAAGTCATCGAACATGTTGACTAATTTTGATGGTCATTCCTTCTACCCTCATGGTATTCTCCCTACCTTTCCGGTCCAGTTAGGTGGGAAGATGGTATAGGTGGAAGTAGAGGTAGTGGATGCGCTTCTTGATTATAACATGTTACTAGGTCGCAATTGGACTTATCCTATGATCATCATCATGTCGTTCTTCTTCTGTACTCTTTGTTTTCCTCATGAAGGGAAGATTGTGACGATCGATCAGTTATCCTTTGCATACTCTAGTCCTAATGCATCTCTTGGACAATCAATCCCTGTGATTGACAATTCTCGGCCGACAATTGAGAATATCTGTGTTGGAATGTATTCTTCCCTTATGGGTACTTTCGACTTCTCGACACCAAACCATCAAGTTTATTCCATGTCCAGTAGGTCTGTCTCGACTGGAAGGTCCATTCCTTTCCGCAGGTCTTATTTTGATGATATGTGGACCCTACCTTCCCCGACTTCATCTTGTGAAGGAGAATCGCATGCTGGAATGGCCATGCCACTATCAACATTAGAGATTACGTATCAAGCTATTCTCAACTCTTCCGCTGATCCTGATCCTGTTCCCTCGCCGACATACGAGGAGGATCTCATGTCTAGGCCCGTGTGGGCCACCTCGTTGTCTTGTTCACATGATTGTCTTGTTTAGAGAAATGACAATTAAAATATAAGTTTCTATTGGCACAACAGAGCCGACCTCTCTATCTCACAATATAATTAATATTAACCAGATTAATTATCTTTTACATTAATTATCAATTACATTAAGGTGGGGCCGACCTGTACCCTTTACAATACAATTAGGGTTACAGGAAGGTATGACTCTTGAAAAATATAGCAAGGGCTCTCCATATCTCTATCTCACTACATTACACAGGATAAACACTCTCACTAGTGTTCAACCACTAGGATCACGTTCACATGTGCTCGTCCACAAGCACGTCCACTCAACAAATCTTCTTTCCCACTAAATTACACAGGAGAGTCATCTGTATTTCATCATCTCAACTCTCTGCTCAGAGGAGGTTCATACATCGTCTTCATCTCTGTCTCATGACATTACACCCAACTCATGGGAATTCACAACTTCACCTTGTGCTCAGCCAAAGGCACGTCCAACTCAACAGATCTCCTTTCTCACTGCGTTACATAGGAGAATCATCTGGAGTTCTTCTCAACTCTCTGTAAGGAGGAGGCCATCACTACATTCTAGTTCTGTCTCATACAGATGATCTGAAAATAGGGGGTTGACTTGTTTTTCTATGCAAGCACCCTCTACTCCATTAAAATAAACTTCAAGACCTTTCTCAATGTCTTAGTTGTGTAAGAGGATTTATGTGTCAAGTTTAGGCTTCTTTTAGGTGTTTATGTGTGAGGTTTTTCAAAGGTTAAATATGTTGTTTAAATAATAAAACAACAAACATAAATTGTAGCAAAATATAACCAGAAAAACTCACAACAATAACAACATGATAAAGGAGTTCACCCCCAACTGGGCTACATCTCCTTGAGCCTCCATCAATGGACTAGGATCTCTAGGATTAGTTTGTCTAAAATTATTTTACAAGCTGCTTCTCAACTCCAATGGATTTAATGACTATACCATTGGGTTCAGAATACATAAAAACCCAAAAAATGACTATTAGAACTCTGAAAACAGACCATGGCTCATCTGGGCATGACTTGCTTCAATGGTGGCCATAAGCTCCCTAGAGCTCTCTGAAACTTACCTGTAGAAAAACCTATTTTAGAAGTTTCCAAATGCCTTTGAAAGCTATACCAATGGATTCAAAACATCCAAAAACCCCTAGCTGGGCTTTTTCGGCACCTCATTTGGCGAAAAAATGAAGAAGATAGGCCTCTTGCCATTTTCCTCCTTCAATGGTGTTGTGTCTGGTTCACCAAAATGCACTCCTTATGAGTAACTCATCTCCCGGGTGTTTTTCCATGCCTAAAACCAGCACACACATGCATTCCCGTGATTGGTGCTAAACTATCACACCATTAGCAAACTTAGGGCCTTAAAGGGCGAAGGTGTTGGGTGCATGGGGGGCCATATGGCCACATCCCAATATGAAAATAGACCCTCGTTAGCAATGGTCTTTGTGGACTTGAGAAGTGTCGGGCGCTTAAATAACTGTTTGAACAAAAGTTTACGCACAATTCTGTGTATTGAGTTCATATGGTAGGCGTATAAAACCAGGGCTGGGGCTAAGCCCTAGCCCAGACCCCGCGCTAACCTTTGACATAACTGAATTTAAATATATATCAAAAGATATATATATTAAGAACTAAAGCTTGGGCTAGTGGTATCCCATATTATGTGAAATCTTGAGTCGTATGGAGGTCTGGGGTTCAACTTCCACAGACTCCACATTAATTTTTAAACCAAATGATAACATCAAGGTGCCACATGGAAGCCCATGTCTGGGCCACGTGGCACCATACCATTTGTCAACAAGGTGCCACATGTCCAAACCTAATTCACCCACATCTTCCACTCGGTTTTCCAATCATCACCGCCACATCAGCATTGCCACGTGTGGGGCTGTACCCCTACCGCTTCATCTTGGACAGACTGTACAGATTGTACAGTCAGCAAATTCTTTTGCTTGTCTGACAAATTGAATAGAATGCGATATCTCACTCATCCTATGTCCATTTGAACCTGTTCGAAGTGTGTTGGGTTCATGAGGACAAGGTCTATGCAACTATTCATTTTGAATCGATTCTGAGCACTTTTCTTTTTGGGCTAAATTTTGACCCTTGGTCCAGATTTTGATCACACCTTCCCACTGAAATACTTTTGGACCCACAAAAGATGATGATTATCTCCCTGAGCTTCAATACTCTTCTTCTTCCAATTTCTATCCACTGATTCTACTTGAAAAGTCTTTTTTGCAATCACCTGGGTACCTTGACATGACTTGCAATGCAACTGGCTATGTCCCTCAACCATTGTTCTCTGGCTGCTCCTGACTCACTATTCTCTTTGTGCTTGGAAAACTATCAACCTTCCCACTGAGAATCAAGTCCCTCTTGTGAACTCTTTGGCGTCAACACAATCCACTCTACAATGGTTGCAAAAAAAACTTTCCTGCAACATCTTGTCACAAACCAAGAAAACCATCAATCTTGGAAACAAATTTTATACAAGAATGAAAATGATGCCAACCAACTCTTTTTCTCTTCAATCAATATCAGTCGCATCTTGTACTTCATTAAAGTACATGGCGTTTTCCTATATCTTGGTGTACTGAAAATCGACTTACAAGCCAACAAACACCATCGACTAAACATAAGTCAAGAAACATGATTGACACAACATGTTCGTCAATACAACATCAACACAAGTCGAGACTCATTTGAAACATATCGACATTCCCAATGAAGTCGACATTCATGATACACAACCATGTTACATTCATGAGTCATAGTGAAAATATCATCAAGTTCACTGTTTTCACGTACAAAATCACATGCATGTGCAAAGCTCTTCAACTCTCCTTCAAGTACAAACATAAGTACATAAACCCAAAAACATGTGGGTACATAAGAGCTGAAATGAAAAGATATGTGGCTGCAATAAGTGAGTATCATACCCATCTTTTACATCCTCCTGGCGAAGTTGTGCAACAACAAGAATGCCTTCAATAGAATTACATTCACATGCAAATTTGCATCATACAAGTTATGATACGCTGCTACAACTTGTCATACTTTTAAAATAAATGAATACATAAGGCTGAAATATGCATCTACAAACAGAGAAATGCAAGTCTTACTTGTTCAAGAAATCTAACCATTTCTTACCAAGCCAATTCAATGATGACTTTTTCTGTTGAAAATCGTCTTCTTGTGAATCATCTTGACTCACATCGATGATGGAATCTCCTCTTCTATTCTTGCCAGTCTTTTTATCCATCTGCTTCTTGTACTGTGAATGAGTGGTTGGATGCAATGTCCAACATTGGTCAATGAGATGACCCCTCTTCTGGCAGTGAGTGCAAATATTTTGCATCTTCTTTTCAAGTTGCCTTTGCTTGGAAAGTTTCCTTAATGTGGTCAATCTTTTCCAACATCTTGAAACATGATGGTTATCTAAACCACAATATGTACATGGACTTTTTCTTCCATTTTTACATGAAAATTTACCATGCTCAACATAATAAAAATCAACTGAATTATTGGCAAAAATATACCTTGAACATTCACCTTTATCGCCTTCTTGAGGAGGTGAATTTGAAGATTTAATAGCTCTCTTTTGAAGACCAACAAAAATTTTCTTGTCGTCATGGCTGTCACAACTCTCTGGTTTCCCACATTTGCATTCATCTTGAACACACACTTTGCATGCTTGAGGGATTGAACTTGAAACAAAAGTCCTTGAACATTCACATTTATCACCTTCTCGAGGAGGTGAATTTGAAGAGTTACTAGCTCTCTTTTGAAGACCAACAATAGTGTTCTTGTCCTCGTGGCTGTCACAACTCTCTTGCTTCACACATTTTCATTCATATTGAACACACACTTTGCATGCTTGAGGGATTGAACTTGCAACAAAAGTTGTTCTTGGAACTGTTTCCCTTGTGTCCTCAACTTTGGAATATGCTCCATCTTTTTGTTCATATCCAAGACCCCTATACTTGGGCCTCTCCTCAACAAAAATAGGCTCAACAATGTCTTGTGCATGTTTTCCTAACCCTCTACCTTCATATCCCATTTTTAACAATAACTTGGACCCTATTCCTCTTATGTGATTTTCAAAAACACCAAAGCATTCATCTTGAGAGGAATTTGAAGAAAAACTAGCATTACATACCTCATGTTTATGCATGTACTTGGTAAGGGTTTCCTTTTCCTCATGGAGGTGAGTCTCCATCTCATGCAACTTTTCAAGAAGTTGGTGCTTCTCCTCCTTCATGGCCATCAACTGCTCTTGAAGGACAATGCTCTCCTTCCTATCTTCCCACATCTCTTGCACCATATCTCTCATGGTTACAAACGCTTTCAACATCTCTTTGTCAAAGAACATGGATAATGAATATGTATGAGAACTTTCATTGTTTGAAGCTTCCTCCATCATTGCAAGATATCAAACTTCAACACAAAACTTGCACAATAATACCAACGACTAAATCTCTAGCTATCAATGGCAATCACATGAGAAAAAATATGCTCTGATACCACCTGATATGAAAATAGGGGGCTGACTTGTTTTTCTATGTAAGCACCCTCTACTCCATTAAAATAAACTTCAAGACCTTGCTCAATGTCTTAGTTGTGCAAGAGAATTTATGTGTCAAATTTAGGCTTCTTTTAGGTGTTTATGTGTGAGGTTTTTCAAAGGTTAAATATGTTGTTTAAATAATACAAAAACAAACATAAATTGCAACAAAATATAACCAACAAAACTCACAACAATAACAACATGATAAAAGAGTTCACCCCCAACTGGGCTACATCTCCTTGCATCCATCAATGGACTAGGTTGTCTGGGATTAGTTTGTCTAAAATTATTTTACAAGCTGCTGCTCAACTCTGATGGATTTACTGACTATACCATTGGGTTTAGAATACCTAAAACCCCCAAAATGACTATTAGAACTCTGAAAACAGACCATGGCTCATCTGGGCATGACCTCTTCTACTGGTGGCAATAAGCTTTTGTTGTTGGGTATTCTACCCTACGGACTAATAAGCTAGGGCTCTAAGCTCATACGCAGATCATGACCCTCAAGACTTAACTTTTAACCTTCTACCCGAATCTAAAACCCCTTTTTTCACATGCACACAAGGAAAGAATGA
>ML808365.1:72112-130455 GCA_009831015.1 Picea engelmannii | reverse complement strand
GTTAGGTACTCGCGGGCTGTTTTGGGCTAGCCCGCGGATACCCGCATGCAGTACGAGGACAGCAAGCGGATGCCCGCGCCCAGTGAGAAGTTAGGGCGCGGGTTGCTTGTTTTAAATGGTTTTTTGAGGAATTACTCAGCATGTCTTTGGTTAGGAAGAGGCATGAGTTGGCCTGATGCCAGGTAAACCTGTATGGTGCATTTTAGGGTTATAACAGCTTTCCTGAGCTTCCTTGTGGAAAAAAAACCTATAAAAGTCCTAAAATACCTCTGCAACCTGTTCCAATGAGTTCAGAGCATATCAGTTAGTCAAAAATGAATATTCAGTCACTGAAAATGGACTTTGGCTCCCCTGGGCATGACCTCCTTCAATGGTGGCCTTAAGCTCCCTTGATCTCTTTGAAACTTACCTATAGAAAAACCTACAATAGAAGTCTCCAAATGCCTTTGAAACCTATACCAATGGATTCATAACATCCAAAACCCCCTCGCTGGGCTTTTTCGACACCTCATTTGGCCAAAAAATGAAGAAGATAGGCCTCCTGCCATTTTCCTCCAATGGTGTTATCTATGGTTCACCAAAACACACTCCTTGTGAGTAACCCAACTCCTGGGCATTTTTCCCCGCCTAAACCTAGCACACACACTCATTCTCATGATTGGTGCTAAATTGTCTCGCTATTAGCGGACTTAGGGCCTTGAAGGGAGGAGGTGTTGGGTGCATGGGGGGCCATATGGTCACGTTCCAGCACGAAAATAGGCCCTCGTTAGCAATGGTCTTTGTGGACTCGACAAGTGTTGGGTGCTGAAATAACCATTTGCACAAAAATTCTTGCGCAATTCCATGTGTTGAGGTCATATGGTAGGTGTATAAAATCGGGGCTGGGGCTAAGCCCCAACCCGGACCCCGCGCTAACCTTTGACATAATTGAATTTAAATATATATCAAAACATAAATATATTAAGAACTAAAGCGTGGGCTAGAGGTAGTCCAGACTATCCGAAATCTTGAGTTGTATGGATGTCCAGGGTTCGATTCCCATGGACTCCACATTAATTTTTAAACCAAACGATAACATCAAGGTACCACGTGGCAGCCCATGTCTGGGCCACATGGCACCATACCATTTGTCAACAAGATGCCACGTGTTGAAACCAGATTCACCCACATCTTCCACTCGACTGTCCAATCAAAACCTGCCATGTCATCATTTCCACGTGTGGGGTCGTACCCCTGCCACGTCAGCCTGTACAGACTGTAGAATCAACATTTTTTTTTGCTTGTTTTGGCAAATCAAATAGAACGTGATATCTCACTCATCTGATGTCCGTTTGAACTCATTCAAAGTGTGTTGGGTTCGTGAGGATGAGGCCTACACACCTGTCCATTTTGAAGTGATTCTGAACACTTTTATTTTTGGGCTAAATTTTGACCCCTAGTCCAGATTCTAATCAATAGGAACCACACACCCATCTCAGGGGCTCTCTCTCAAGTCGACTCAATCAATATGTGTCCTTAAGAATTTATCATGTAGTTGTAATCATCAACACTAGAAAGGTTCTTTTTTTGAATCAAGGAGATTCTCTTCAATGTCAATATTGAACTCTTTAGCCTATGCCAATGATGTAGGATTTTTATATTTGAGAATGAATCAGAACTTCCATTCAAAAGAATTCATGTAAAGGAGATGAAGTGATGATATTGTAGGATGGTAATCTATTGGAATTTGATCGTACAACTTGTCAAATCTTGAAATGAATTCATTTATTGTTTCATTCTCCTTTTTCTTTATTTGATTGAACTGAGTCCCAAGTGTCCCACCATATGCTTTTCTTGACCATCTACTCAGAAACAACATTGAATAACCAACTCCACAATACAGTTAAACCCATAATTCAACAGTGAGACACCTCTTATAATCATCCTATACAGTTAAACAACATTGAATAACCAGCTCCACAATACAGTTAAACCCATAATTCAACAGTGAGACACCTCTTATAATCACCCTATTCTGCAGCAAATAAATCACCCTTGATAGCCTGAAAATAGACCCCATGCACATTCAGATTACACAGTCCAAGTTGAGGGAGGAGTGGTAGCTCTAGCAACACACCCTTCACTCACAATCGACCTCCTCTTTTGATGGAGATGAGGTTAGTTTTGTGAGGATGCTTGAGGGAGGTTGCTTGCTTTCATTGGAGGCTTGGAGCTATTGGACTTGATTATTTACTGGAGCTATTCTACTCCTGAGAGGGGTGCATTAGCTATGGAGTTTGATTCATACTTGGTAGGATATCTTTTCATCAGATTGTAGTGAGATCAGTTTTAGAGGGAGGCCATCTACTAGAGCTTCATTCCTATGGAGGGGTTTTCAAATCTGAGCTCACAGTTGGCAGTTGGAGCAGATTCAGTGGTTTTGACAGTTTGCATGAGGGGCACACCATTCTGGGGTGCATTTGTTGATTTAGATCTTGTCTATTAGCTTATTTGGAGTTTCTATTGTATCAGGTTCTTTCATATATTGTGTTTACTGTAACCCTTCTTCTGCTNTCATGTTGACCAAAATACCCGTGTCTACAAATGCATGTATTAGTCTATTAGATTTGTTTCATTTTCAGCAGTAAACGATGTTTAGGTGTGTTATGTTTATTTTGAGATGCATGTACTAATTTTTGGTGATAAAAACGACATGCTAGAGCACCCAAAATTGAGAACATAACTGTAACAAATCAACAAAAGACACTTGGAATCTTGGCTGTATAAAACAAAAGAAAATACTTTACCTGACAGAAGAAACTTAGATCCTTTATTTGGTCAAAGACAGACAAAGAAGGAAATCTGATAGGATTTGGATTTTTCACATGGTATCAGAGCTTCGATGGCTGAATTTTTGGGCAGTTGGGACAACATTTTGAGTGGCTGTCATACACTTCTTTCTGGCAAATTTTGAGGACAACCATTGGCTCATTCAGTGGTTGTTAGAGGGAAGAATTTTTCAGAGGATTGTTGGGCAGTTTTGGACATTTGTCATCAGTCTCTTTTCACACCTATGCAGTAGGAGTGAGACTAATTTGACTTGACCTCTTTTCACACCTATTTTGTTAGGAGTGAGGTCAGATCACACTTGTATCTTTTCACACCTGTGTTGACAGTGGTGAGACAATGTTTTCCTTGGCAGAGTGAGCATCAGTTGGGCAGTGCATTTTGGCATACACGTCAGCATCTCAGATACGAGTTGAGGACAGGCTAGCAGGGGCTAGAAATTGGTTGCCCTGGAAGGCGAGGATGGTATTTTTCTTAGAGGACCTCGAGCTATGGGATATAGTCAAGGTAGTTGTTCCCCCAATTCCTGTCACTACTCCCGTCTTGGTGGCAGAGTTCAGGAAGAAGAAGAACAAGGTGAAGGGGATCATTTGTGACATAGTTCGTGACCATATCATACCCCATTTGATGGGGAAGTCTTGTGCATACAAGATGTGGGCATATCTATGCAAGTTGTATGAGAGCTCCAATGAGAACCGAAAGATGGTTCTTCATGATCGACTCAGGGGCATTCGCATGCTCAAGGATGAGTCGGTAACTTCTTTCCTTGGTCGCTTCACTCATATCAGAGATGAGCTTGGAGTTGTTGGCGAGGTTGTTGACCATAACACTTTGGTGAGGCAAGCTATGAGTAGCTTCACCAAACCGTGGGGTCCATTTGGATGTGGCATAGTTTCCAGGAAGTTCATGCCTACATGGGAGAGGATGTGGGATGAATTCGTCCAGGAGGAGATTCGGTTGGTAGCCGAGGCTTCTAGATAGTGGCAACAACAACAACAAATTGGTCAGGGTGAGGAGGATCTTTCTCTTTGAACAAAGGGAAAGAAGAAGGCCAGTCATGTGAGTCGACAGGGTCCCAAGTTTGGGGCCCCACCACAGGGGAGTGGAGGAGGAGAGAGCAACAATGGTCAGAAGAGAGATATGAGAAAAGTGAAGTGCTTTGCTTGTAAGAAGTTTGAGCACTATGCTGGAAAGTGCCCAAACAGGAAGAAGAAGAAGGGCGATACTGCAGCTACAATAGAGGAGATTGACTTTCAGATAGAGTTTCCGAGAGAGTGTGCTTTCCTCACATGCTGCACTGTTGATTTTTAATGACAAAATCAGAAATATTTCATTCACACATTTTTTCAAACACTTAGCAACCTAGAGATAACCGTCTTCTTAAATTTCAGAAATGCACACCCACATTCAGAAATTTCTATAAGAAGAAATACACATTGTTAAGAAAAATATGCAGCGGAAATGCACAATGGACAGTAACCCATAACTCACATAAATTTAGGCAACTGCCAGGGAAAACTCCAATGTGGGGAAACCCAATGAGAGAGAGAGATATTATTATTTTGCTTCAGGAAAGTTTAGAACAACATCAATAACACTTTTTCAGCCAAGAGAAATACCTCTTACAACACAAAACTGTCCCACACAAATCTGTCTTGAAAACTGTGCCATAGTTCGTACAGTTGTACGGATTTGCTGAAATTTGGCACCTTAAAATTCGTGCCACAACAGGCTATTGTACCTTCTGTTCTGTACGACCGTCCTCCTTCATAAAATTATTCAAGGATGCCTTGAAAACTGTGCCCAAGCTTTCCTTGGTTTTTGTGCCTCAAGAATGCTGTTGTACGACCTGTCCCAACAAATAAAACTGCTGCAAATCAAAACAAAAAATGCCTCCTTGGGATTTGTGCCCTAGCTCTCTTGGAAATCATGCCCTTCTTGATGTTCACTTTCCTGTCTCAAGCAATCTCTCAACTCCTCTCATCTTCTCCGATGTGTTCTTCTCACATCCCTAAGCATGTATATGTACTTTTCTCTTTGCCCAAGAAACCCTAACTTACATAACCAATTCAATCTAATGGCTATCATAAGTCTAATCTGAGGGCTCATATTTAATGCTCCTCATTAATTACAAAATAAGTAATAAATGCTTATTAAATACATTTTGGGTCCCACAACTTAAAAACACTTTAAGTTATAAAGTACATTCACTTTATAAAAGCACTTTATTTAAAAGGTCACTTTACAAATAAAACATGTCTAGGAATTATGACTTTATGTCCTCCCCATGACAAAACACAAAAACATGAATGAGGACATCCCTTGTTATATTTCAACATGCCCTCTTAATGAGGAATGTACTTGTTGCCATCTACATCATCTGGTTCCATCATACTATGCTCTGTAGGAGCTCCCTCTGAACCTGGAGCCATCCGCAACACTTGCACAAAATTCGAACTAGAAGATCTTCTTCTGGCAACCTCCAAGAACCTTGAGCTCACTTCATCTTGAGCATCGGCTCGATCAACCTGGCTGAGCCTTCTACCAGTGCTCAGAAAAGACTTTCTCTCTTCTCTCGGAATGCAAGACTGATACCTTGGCACCACCGTAGTCTCAGAAGCCTCCTCATACTCCTCATCCGATGCTGAATCACACATCATAGGCTGTCCTCTCAACATATACAACCTACCCACCTGGTTACCGATCAGTTGCATCTCTACCAGATCCACTCCCTCTCTGTAGATAAAGACATGGTTCCTCTTGAACAATACACAATATCCTACATCCTACAAGGCTGAGACTAAGAGCAAGTTAACACTCAACCCTAGAACAAAGAGAACTCCATCAATCTCCAAGAGTCCCCCAAACTCAAGTTGGAATCTAACATTCCCAACTCCACCTACAACTCTCTCCATACCACCTGTCGAACAGGACCAATCTCTGTGAAGTCTGGGAATACTCACCAGATTCCTATCATGTGGTTAGAGGCTCCACTATCCACAACCCATCCGACATCACCTTTGAATCCTCCGCTGCCAACATTGGAAACTAGGGTAACCAAAGAAAATTCCCTATTGAACTTTGAAGAAAAGTCCTCTATGGCTGCTATAGTAGCTGTCTCAAGCTCCTTTGACTCCTTCTTCTTCTTCTTCCTCTCATGACATTGAGAGGCAAGGTGCCCCAACTTGTTACAACAAAAGCATATGAATTTACTCATGTCCCTTCCTGAACTTCCTTTCTTCTTTCTCTTTGCCATAAGAGAAACATTCTCATCAACTCTGTCTATCTTCTGATCACTGATCTGATATCTTTCACGGATCTCCTCCTGAGTGAAATCATCCCACAGTTTACTCCAATCTGGTAGATGCTCACGAACCACCATGCACTTCACGAAGACTTCCCAATATTTGGTGAAGCCATTTAAGGCTATCCTCACCAACTCAGAATCTGATGTGACCTCTCCAACAACTGCCATCTCATCTTTAACTTGAGCCACCTGGGTAAGTGTTGTTGGGAAATAATACCCTACGGACTAGCAATCTAGGGATGAACTTGTACGCAGATCATGACCTTAAAGAAAACACTTTTAACCTATTACCCCAATACTCAAAACCCTTTTTTCACACACAAGCATGGAAAATACCTACTAACCTTTTTCTATCGATGTTTGATGTAGATCCTCCATTGCGCTTTATCCTCTTTCTTTCGTTGCTCCCTCCAAAGACAATCCTGCAATCAAGACAAAACACTACGCATGCATGCTATTTTTCCACCTAAGGGTTAGAGATTAAGCATAAATCAAATAAAATATATATCACTCGTGCATTGGGATGGGAAAAGTATTCTTTTATTAATATCAAGATGAATCAACTTACAATAACGATAGAGACCGGCCACCGTTCCTCGATCTTGATCCTGGGCTCCTCCTCTTCTTTTTCCTCCAACTACTTTGCTTGAATTCTTCTTAGGCTTGAGGAAAGGCTAAAGGGTTGGGACAAATGGATTCGGCAATTGGGCATAGTTTCTTTGCTATCTTTTTCCTCCTTTCAAATAGTACCCCTACCCCTTCTTTTATAGGCTAGAAGGAGCTAGGGTTTTGGATGAACTCTCGGCCATGCATGGCTGGGAGTTCCAGTTGACTGACCCAAAGCTTTTTGTCCCGTCGGCAAATTTCCTATTTTTGTGCTTTGTTAGGTAAACACGGGCTGTAGTAGGCCAACCAGCGTTCCAACGCGTGTAGTAGTAGGCCTGCCAGCGTTCCAACACGTGCAGTAGAGGGTTAGGGCGCGTGCCACTTGATTTAAGAGGGTTTTCAAGGTTTTATTCAGCATGGCTTTGGCAAGGAAGAGACATGAGTTGGCCTGATGCCAGGTAAGCATGTGTGGTGAAATTTAGGGTTATAACAGATGCCCCCTAATGTGTGAGGTCAGAAGAGCATCTGATGGCCGAAATACATTACCAATTATTTACCAATCTGTACTGATATGCTGAATGAGTGAGCCCAGGAATCGGGAATCAGGAGGTGTCGTCTGCAAAAAATATCAAATGTCTCACCGAGGCGGGCATACCCATGCTCAGAATAAAATAGAACCATGGCTACCAATCAAATACACTGTAGATCCATGTCAAATAACTATAAAGAGTAGCCGCGAATAATACACAGCGAAGCTACATCTCGAAATCAGAAAGATATACATATAAAGTATCCATCTCCCAGAAGCTGATTCGGCCTGATGGCTGTACTTCAGAGCTCGAGCAACAACTTCAAAATCTTCCAAACTCGGGTAGGAGTGTAATATGAGTGTACGACTGCACTACCCAGAGGCCTTCGACGACTCGTCGGTTATGGACTTGATAATCTTGATGACCGGACTGAAGGCTTCAGTGATTTCAAACAAAGACTTGATTGGACGTTCAGGATGGTCGGGTATGCGGACAAGAGACATATTGCAGAGGGGCCGACTCAGGCTTAGTGACAAACTTCCCTTGGAGAATAGCATGACAAGTGATAAGACTCATGCAACATATCTGTTAATCATAAGTCTACGAAGAAGGAGACAACGCAAACTCTCCATATGTTTGGAAGAGTAACCAAACGATGGAGGACACAACTTTGTATAGAGAGCAAAGATTCCTAAGGTCGTACTACATCCCATAGTCTAATGAATCAAACATACAGATGTGCTTTACCCAAGGTCCACTCATGATGCTGCCAATAACGAAAATACTTTTCCCATCCTCTTTTTGGGGTATATTTGATTTTTTTTGTTCTTTTTGATAATTTGTGAAAAAGAATAAAGGAATATTACGTTACAATGGAGGAACGAGCATAGAAAACATACAAGCTCAAGGCACAAGGACAAGACTGATGTTCTAGGAAATGATACTCGGGGAAAATCCTCCAGTGGCCAAAGGTGTTAAGACGCAAAGGCAAACTATTACTAAGTTGATGGGTAAAGGATGCAAATGCGGTTGATAGAACACACAATGGTAATGTCCTTCGATGTAAGTTCAACGAGCCCAGAGAAGGGAAGCTCGGTGATTTTTCATGTTTAGAGAGTTTGAAAAAGCATAAAAGGAAACTCCATTGGGGTACCTTTTTCGACAATAGTCTAGTCGGTTCGAAAAAGGGGTAAGCTAGCACCGACTAGACGTCAATTCAAAACCATTTTAACGAGTGTGACACGGACAAGATCACTCGGCTATTTTTTCAATTTTAAGGAGTCTGAAAAAAGATTAACTATGGACTCCATCAGGAATGTTCTTCTGGACCATTTTAACGAGTGTGAAAGAATAAGGTCACTCGACAATCTTTTCAATTTTAGGGAGTCTGAAAAGAGCTTAACTATGGACTCCGGGGGGGTTTCTTTTTCGTAAGGTTAGTCCCTCAGGCCCAAAAAAGGAATAAAATTATACCTGAGGATACTCTTCTAAAGAATTGGAATTCGATAGAGTATTCCTTTGTTCGTACAATTGACCGTCCGGACCGAAAAAGGGGTAAACTATCGCTGGATAGACGTGACTTCAAATTTCAGTTTAATGAGCGTGAAAGGTCACAAGATCGCTCGACAATCTTTTCATGTTTAGAGGGTCTGAAAAGGGCTTAAAAGGAGACCCGTTACGTTTTGGGAGTCCGGAAGGTAAGACAAAGAGTGAAAAAGACCCATGCAAATGAGGCTTAAACTTGTATTCCGGAAAGACTATATGGACTCTCGAGCCTACAGTGTTGTTAGAAATGGCATGGACACCATAATGCAACCAGGAACTACCTAGGGCATCCATGTTTTGGCAAGCTCTACCACCAAATTGTGACACTTCTAGAGAAGATATGATGGTTTCGTGTCACAACCGGATGGGATCGATCCTATATTGTAAGAACAAAAGGCAACGAGATGCAACAGTTGGGATGGAATCCTACCCTGTATGCTCAAGTTGATTTTTGAATTTTTTTTTTATGGACCGTCCATATATATATATATTTTTTTGAAACTCAATGAAAATTGTCCCAATACCTGATCAAATCCCTCCCATATAACTCCTGAACCACTCAAAATGGTTTTTGGTATAAAGAAACTGATAAAGGGGACCAAAAAAGTGACAAAAAGAGGCCAAAAAGTCTATAAATAGAAGCTGGCAGCTCATTATCACCATTGCTGATTTGGAAATTGACTCTGGAGCCAAAAAACCCCCTTTGCCAAAGATCGTGATTCCGGGAGCTACAGTGGACGAAACGGACTTCTGCTTGGACCAAGTAAGTACAAACTCCCTTATCTTGCATTTCAATACTTCAATTGTTGTTTGTTTTTGAGTTTGGGGGTGGGTGTCGACCTCAAAGAGGTCGGCCCTAGGCAAACGCGGGCTGTCCAGGGACAACCCGCGGGTACCCGCGCGCAGAGCCAAAGCTGCGTGAATTTTCCAGGTCCTATCAGCTTGCCTTCTTGGTCTGTCTTTGACCAAGAAAAGGCTCTAAGTTTTCTGTTGTCTTCTTTTCAATTTTCTGTTGTTTTATAACAACCAACAGTCATGTTTAGTTTTATACTGATTGTTATGGTTGTAGTCTCAATTTGGGTGCTCTAACATGTAGTTTCAGTCATAGGAAATTAGTACATGCATCTCAAATAACTACAACACACCTAATACATCTTTTATGCTGAAAAATGGACAGATCTAAGAACTAATAGCATGCATTTGTAGACATAGTATTTTTGGTCAACATGACCCTGGACAAAACCCCCCCGGGGAAAACCAGTTTTAGATCTAGATGTATATATGAGGTCAAGCAAATATGGGTTACAGTAATCATAATACAAGATGGAACCTGATACAATAGCAACTCCAGAAGAGAATATATACAAGCTCTATCTGCCAGAAGCACTCTAGGATGGTGCGCCCCTCAAGAAAACTGCCAGAACCACTGTAGATGCTCCAGAAATCAACTGTGATGCCAGAATGGAAAACCCCTCCACAGGTTTTGAAGATCCTGCTACTTTCCTCACTCTGCAACTGACCTCACTGAAATCTGATGGCTATAAATCCCACCAGGAAGGAAATAGCCTGCCAAAGCCATGCGCCCTCCTCAACAGAAGAATCTCTCCAATAAAAAATAGAAGCAAGCTGATCCAAGATATCCTCAAGGAAAGCTAGCAGCCTCCTCCTCCAATCCTCATGCAAAATATCTCATCTCCATAGCTAGAGTCCTCCTCCTCCAACAAGCAAAACCCTCTATGAACAATGCGCCCTCCTTAGACTCCTTTGCCCCTCTTTAGGCAAGAATAGGATAACCTAAGAATTAATGGTTGAGATCAATCCAAATCAATGGATGAGATCACACCAAATAATTATAACTCATAACCCACTTTTGGTTTAAGTTCCCTAAGTCTACTTATGTCTCCAAAATCACCAAAAAGGTGATTTAATGTTCACTTTTTCCAAAAGTGACCAAAATGCACTTTAACCAAAGTCAAAGTGAAAATAGACAAAAGTACTAGGTACAAAGTGTCTAAACCTTCCCACATGTGCTAAGGAGGACAAAAGAACATGGGAAACACCTCCCAAGGTACAAATCTCAACACTCCCTCTTACCGAGGAAGGTGTTCCTCACCAAGCCCATCTTGTCTCTGAAGAAGACATGCTTGCCCCGTGGCAGGGCCTTGGTGGGAATATCTGCAACCTGATCATCTGTCGAAATGTACTGCAACTGAACTGCCCCTCTTTGAACCCAGTCACGAATGAAGTGGTACCTGATCTCAATATGCTTCGATCGATCATGAAACAATGGATTCTCAGAGAGTTTTATGCAACTCTGATTATCACAGTGAATCACGGTCGGAGCCATCTCCTGACCGAATAAACCAACCAGCATCTTGCGAAGCCAAATGGCCTCACAACTGGCCCGACTGGCTGCCATATACTCTGCCTTAGTTGAAATCAAAGCAAATGACTTCTGCTTCCAGCTAAACCAGGAAACAAGTCCTGACCCCAAACTGAAGCAACACCCTGAGGTGCTTTTCCTGTCAGCAGCGCATCCTGCCCAGTCTGAATCTGTGTAGCCAACCAAACTGACTCCATCTCCCCTGACCTAATCTAGGCCAAAGTCCACTGTCCCAGCAACATATCTCAAGACATGTTTTTCCCCAACCATATGAACACTCCTCGGCTCAACCATGTACTGGCTGAGGGTGTTCACGACAAAACATATATCTAGTCTGGTGTTAACCAGATACATAAGTGAACCGATCAACTGCCTGTAAACTGTGGCATCCACCAACTGGCTATCTGAAGCACTAAGCTTCTTTCAGTTGGTGATCATAGGTGTAGACATAGGTCTGCAGTCCTCCATCTGGAATCTGCTCAGAATATCTGTTGCATACTTCCCCTGCCCGAGAAATATGTGACCCTCCTCCTGCCATACCTCCATACCTAGAAAGTAGTGCATCAATCCAATATCACTCATCTCAAACTCTGATGCAAGTCCCAGCTTGCAATCAGCTATGAGATCCTCGACTCCAGTGATGAACAAATCATCCACATACAGTATGAGAATGAGCGTGTCCTCGCCTCTAATGATGAAATAGAGGTTTGGATCATCATCGCTCTTCTCGAAGCCCATCTGAAGCAAAGAGGTGTCTATCCATGAGTACCAATCTCGGGGAGCTTGCTTCAGTCCATAAAGTGCCTTTCTCAGAAGGCACACGTGAGTCTCCCTGTCACTCACCTCAAAGCCCTGTGGCTGCTCTATGTACACCTCCTCCTCAATAAAGCCATTCAGAAATGCGGTTTTAACATCCATCTGATGAATGCGCCAACCCATCTCTGCTGCTATGGAAATGATTGTACTGATGGAAGTGTATCTCGCAACTGGTGCGAAAGTCTCATCATAGTCGACTCCCTCAATCTGTGAGAAGCCCCGTGCCACAAAACAAGCCTTGTGTTTCTCCACGCTGCCATCTGCAACAATTTTGGTCTTATACAACCATCTGGAAGTCACAATGGACTTCCCCACAGGCCTCAGAACCACATCCCAGACATCATTGCGCACAATGGAATCATACTCCTCAACCATGGCCTCTCTCCAGACTTGATGATCCACTGCCTGCACAAATGTCTGTGGCTCAATATCCCTGATAGTAGTCACTAGTGCCAAGTATGCTCCTAATCTGACTGGTGGCCTCCTCTGTCTGATCTGACTCTTGGGTTCCCCTACATTCTCTATGGCCTCCTTCAGGGTCTCCTGAAACCATCTAGGTCTCCTCTTCCCTGAAGTGGTCAATGGAGAAGTAAGGTCTCTCTGCCTAAGAGTAATGGCCTCAAGACTCGCCCCAACACTCTGCGATCCTGAAGTCTGACCTCTCTCTAAAGTCTGTGCCCCATTTGAATGAACATGCTGAACCTATGACTCTGAAGCTGTGCATGGTGACCCTGTCACCTCTAAAAATGGTGTACCTGACCACTGAGGCTGTGCTCCCTCCGAGTCTGCAACTGGAAACTCTGCATCATCCTGAACTGCTCGGCTCGACTCAAGAGATCTCGCAAAAGCCCTATCCTCCTCAAATCTGACATCTCTTCTCACCACCACTTTCCTAAGTGGCGGAATGTAGATCCGATAGGCTTTTGACACCTCCGAGTATCCAACTAGAATCCCCTGCTGAGTTGTGGGGTCTAGCTTCGTCCTCCTCTCCGAGGGGACATGCGTGAAATTCGAACATCCAAAGATCCTGATATGCTCGACATCGGGCCTCCTCCCAGTGAAGGCCTCCTCAGGAGTCATCTTCCCCAAAATCCTATGGGGGCTCCTATTCTACAGGTAAACTGTAGTAGCACATGCCTCTGCCCACAAGTACAAAGGCAAACTCTAATCATGCAGCATAGATCTCGCTGCACCAGTAATAGCCCGGTTCTTCCTCTCGGAAACCCTGTTCTGCTGGGGGTTGTAAGGTACGGTCATCTATCTCCTGATGCCACGTTGTGAATAGAAGTCTACAAACTGTCTCGAGGAATACTCTCCCCCATTATCCGACCGCAAGACTTTGATCCTCTTTCCCGACTGGTTCTCCACAGGAGCCCTGAACTCTTGGAACCGTGCGAAGACCTCACGCTTGGCCTTCAGGAAATAGATCCAAGTCTTCCTCAAGTAGTCGTCAATAAATGTGAGATAATACTCACAACCACTCAAGGACTTCCGAGACATGGGCCCACACACATCCGTGTGTACTAAATCCAGTATCCCAGCTGATCTGTTGTCACTGCTAGGGAACGAAGCCTTGGCAAACTTTCCAAGCACACACCCTCTGCAAACATCCTGATGCTCTATGCTGATCTGTGGCACTCTGGTCACAATCTCTCTCAGTCCTCCAAGAGCCCCATGATGTAGGTGGGCCATCCTACGATGCCACAACTCACACAACTGTCCACTGTTGTCGCTACTAGCCACCAATGCATGTAGTGGCTGAAAGAGTAATCGATACAGGTCTCCCTCTCTCACTCCAATCACCTGTCCTGAGTCTATAGAGCAACCTCGAGGATAAATGAGTACCTCGGTGCCCCTAAATGAAACCTCAAAACCTCTGTCCTGGAGGGTGGAGACTGAAATCAAGTTCTTCTTCATCCCCGGGATGAAGAGAACATCAGTAAACGATATAGGTGGCAAGTTCTCTCTCCTAAAAGAAACTGTGCCAATCCCAGCAACTGTGACAACTCTGTTATCTCCAAGAGAGATATCTATCCTGACCTTGGTGTCTCTGAGGTCAGAAAAATGCTCTCAAACACTAGTAATGTGGCTCGATTCTCCACTGTCAATATACCAGATATGTGGTGAATACTCAACCAAACTGCAACAAACAGGAAATGCACACTCCTGCTGAAACTGAGTCTGAAAGTCTGTCTCCTCTGTTGTAGCTACTGTACCACCCTTCTTCTTCTTCCTGTTTGGACACTGTCCCGCATAGTTCCCGAACTTCTTACAAACAAAGCACTTCACTTTGCTCATATCTCTTCCCTAACCACTGCCGTGACCACTACTCTGACCACTGCTTCTCTCTGCTCCTCCTCCACTCCTCTGAGGCTGTCTCCCAGTCTTGGGACCTTGCCGACCACCTCGGCCGACCTTCTTCTTGCCCTTTTCCCAAAGAGCAAGATCCTCTCCACCCTGACCACTCTGTTGTTTCCTCTATCCAGAAGACTCTGATGCTAATTTGATCTCCTCCTGGGCGAAGTCATCCCACATCCTCTCCCATGTGGGTAAGGCCTCTCTAGAAACAATGCCCTGTATGAATGGACCCCACGGTTTGGTGAAGCTATGCAAAGCTTGCCTCACCAAATATTTGGGTACAATCACCTCACCGATGGCTCCAAGCTCATCTCTGATCTGAGTGAATCTAGCAAGGAATGAAGACACCGACTCATCCTTGAGCATGCGAATGCTCCTGAGTCGATCATGAAGAACCATCTTCCAGTTCTCATTCAAGCTCTCATATAGGCTACATAAAGATGCCCACATCTGATATGCATGATCCTTCCCCTTCACATGGGGTATAATGTGATCCCGGACTCCATCAGAAATAGTCCTCTTCGCCTTGTTGTTCCTCTTCCTGTATTCTTCCACCAAGATGGGAGCAGTCACAGGAATAGCAGGAACAACCACCTCAACTATATCCCATAGCTCGAGGTCCTCCAAGACGAAGACCATCCTGGACTTCCATGAAGACCAGTTGCTAGCCCCAGCTAGCCTATCCTCAACTCACATCTGAGATGCTGACATCACTGCCAATCTGCAATCCCCAACTGATGCTGCTTTGCCAAGGAACACACTGTCTCACTCCTGTCAACATAGGTGTGAAAAGAGACAATGTGAACTGACCTCACTCCCAACAAAATGGGTGTGAAAAGAGGTCAAAGAAATCAGCCTCACTCCTACTATGTAGGTGTGAAAAGAGATTGATCTCAAGGTGTCTCAAACTGCCCAAAAATCCACTGAAAAATTCTACCAAGTAACAACCACTGAAGAAGTCAATGGCTGTCCTCAAAATATGCCAAATGAAAGTATATAGTAGCCACACAAATTGCTGTCCAAACTGTCCCAAAAATCAGCAACCAAAGCTCTGATACCATGTGAATTTTCCAGGTCCTATCAGCTTGCCTTCTTGGTCTGTCTTTGACCAAGCAAAGGCTCTAAGTTTTCTGCTGTCTTCTTTTCAATTTTCTGCTGTTTTATGCTGATTGTTATGGTTGTAGTCTCAATTTGGGTGCTCTAGCATGTAGTTTCAGTCATAGGAAATTAGTAAATGCATCTCAAATAACTACAACACACCTAATACATCTTTTACGCTGAAAAATGGACAGATCTAAGAACTAATAGCATGCATTTGTAGACACAGTATTTTTGGTCAACATGACCCTGGACAAAACCCCCCCGGGGAAAACCAGTTTTAGATCTAGATGTATATATGAGGTAAAGAAAATATGGGTTACAGTAATCACAATACAAGATGGAACCTGATACAATAGAAACTCCAAAAGAGAAGATATACAAGCTCTAGCTTGGACCAAGTAAGTACAAACTCCCTTATCTTGCATTTCAATACTTCAATTGTTGTTTGTTTTTGAGTTTGGGGGTGGGCGTCGACCTCAAAGAGGTCGGCCCTAGGCAAACGCGGGCTTTCCAGGGACAGCCCGCGGGTACCCACGCGCAGAGCCAAAGCTGCACGCGGGTACCCGCGACTGTCGCCTCGAAAACCCGCGAGTGCCCCCCGCACGATGGAAAAGTTGATTGAACCAGGAACTAACTCCCACTTTTTGCCTTATGGTTTTGGCAGGATGTATGTTCAGTGGAGGGAGAGGGAGCACGAGGCCACCAATGAGTTAGTGGCTATAGATCTGAATGTTATGGCCGTGCTGATGCAGTGTGGCTTAGTAAAATTCTTTTTGTGTCCGGTTATGCGTTCTCAACCCAGGCTACTGAATGCCTTGGTTTATTATTGGCACTGAGATGCAGAGGCCTTCATGATAGAGGGGAAATCCTTGGTGCCCACCACCGAGGATATCTACTTTTTGACGGGCCTCTCGAGGAGAGGGGAACCCGTCAAGTTTCATACTTTTCCTGTGGGGCCGAGCAAAGTCTCGGAATTGATAGAGGAGTACTGTGAGGCTGGGACCGATCAAAGAGCTTCTTCGGTTCCCGTGATTAGGATTACCAGCCTCGCCCTCCATACCATTTTATCGCTCATTGGGTGGATTACCGGTTCCACGTCCGTGCATCAGGCTTCGCGCGCACAGATGAACTGTGCGATTCAGTGCATGAATGCACAAATTTTTGACTGGAGCACCACACTATTAGAAAGCATGATAGGTCAGTTGACAGCTTGCAGACAGTGGACACACAGGAACTTCAGGTTTGGGACTATCCTGTGTTCGTTTTTCTTTGAGAGAGTTCCATGTTTCAGTCCTCAGTTGATAGTACTTGGACATCTGGCTACTTTCCCCGCAGTGTGTAGATGGGCAGCGTTGCTACCGCGACAGGGTGGTGGAAGGACCACAGAGGCCTTCAACGACGACTTTTTTGCTTGGCTGTCGTGACAGATCCCAGCTATTGAGGATTACCCATATGTAGGGATTGATTTTTCCAGAGATCCAGCGATACCAGTGCCTCCTGGTGAGGAGCGAGGGGAGATGGGTAAGTCTCCACCTATCTAGTTTTTTTGTTTTCATATGTAATTTTTATGTCTTTTTGATATATATATCATGTTTTTTGTATAATAGAGTTTTTGATGGGTGAACATTGTATTGCGTGCAGATGTGGGACCCGTGCGACCTGCCGATTATGCTCGGAACAGGCGTCGCCCACGGCCAGAGGCCATAGCTGCCATCGCCGGGGGAGCAGCAGTGGCAGGGAACCTCCCAGTAGGGGAGGCCGAGAGGGTTCTTAGGCGGATTGAGAGTAACTTCACTGCGCTCACTCGCACAGTTCCCATGGCAGAGATAGAGGACTTGCTGCCCTCCTTGCAGACTCATATTGTGGGGGTACCTCGGACATGGGTCCGATTTTTTAGGCGTTTGGGTCAGGCTGTATTTGAGTATAACAGGGCCCATAGGCCCTGAACAGACTTGTAGACTTTTATGTGCCTCGAGCACTGATATGTATCTATTTTTTGAGGGCATAAGCCCTAGTGACTCGTTATGGTTCCCACTTTTTGAGGCGCTTGCGCCCATCTATGTACTCTGAGGATTTTATCATGTTTATATATGGTTTTATATTTTTTTGTTGTGTCTTATGGATTATGTGTACAAAAATATATTTACATGTGTATGATCATGATCTTTTTATGTGTGAGCGAGATGCCTATCTAAAATGTAATTAGCTAGAGTATCTGTGATTTGATTTAGACTCCTAGGAACATGAAAATATGTAATATAATCAAAGTTGCGTTCCAAGAGATGTACCCTAAGGAATCGTCGGTGTAAAGTTGGATCGTGGACTCGGTATATTCTGTTTAGCTACGACACAACTAGTTGAGCATCTAGATAAACCCGGAGACGAGAGATACCCAATGACAAGGCGTCACGAAGCAACTCAATAACTGCACTATACTCAACAACATTATTTGTGGTGTCACCTAAGCATATTCCTCCGAAGGATAACAACTGACCCTGTGGTGTAAATATTACCCAAGCTGCGGAGGCAAGCCTCCGCGTTCGTCTACTAGCACTGTCCGCATTCCCAACAAACACCTCAGACTCACTTGACAACTGTCATATTGACGAAAGATAACATCAATGACACGTCCATAACACATTTTTCCAAAAGAAATGTAAAAAAGTAATAGTGCAAAGACTATACATATGTTACAAAAAGTTACCCACAGTGACCGTGCTATGAGTAATACTTCTTGAGGTAGAGCCCATTTCTAGGCTCTGCCAAAGCGTTCCCTTCAAAATTGACCAGATGATAAGTGCCCTTTTTTAAAACCTCTTTAATAATGAAGGGTCCGAACCACATGGGTTTAAACTTTCCTGCCCCCAGGGGGTCCTTATCTTGGTCATAAACCAGGACAAGGTCGCCCTCAGAGAAAACCCGAGGACAAACGGACCTATCATATTGACACTTGACCTTATGTTTATGAGCTTCATTGGACAGGGCCGCATCGCAATGCTATTCATCAAGCTGCTCAAGGTGTACTAACCGTTCTTCAAGTGGAGAAGTGTCTGGCAATAACTGTACTACCAATTTTAGAGATGGAATTTGACATTCGATGGGCAAGACTGCCTCCAGCCCGTAAACGAGTTGGAAAGGTGAGAAAACGGTTGCAGTCTTAACTGAGGTTCGGTAAGCCCATAATGCCGAGTATATCATCAAATGCCAATTTGACATGGCTGAGTTGATAGTTCGTTGTAGCATCGTTTTGAGAGTTTTGTTAACAGCTTCCACCTGCCCATTGGCTTGGGGATAGTAAGGTGAGGAATGTTCTTTCTGTAACCCAAACTTTGATGTTAATTCGGACATCATTTGGTTCTGAAAGTGACTTCCATGGTCAGTGACAATCTCTCTCGAGACGTCGAACCATGCTATAATCTGGTTAAATAAGAAGAGAGTTGCAGTCTCTCCATCATCTTTAAACGTTGGCATAGCTTCGGCCCACTTAGTAAAGTAGTCGACAACTACGAGGATATAGCGGTGCCCCCTTGCTGACGGGGGGTTGCATGTACTGTAATCAATCCCCCACTTAGTGAAGGGACCAACTGTGATGACAGGAAACATAGGAGTAGGATGTGCCCTCATCTTTCGTGAGAAGATTTGGCACGGATGACACTTCTTGACCGACTCGATACAATCTTTGATAAGTGTGGGCCAGAAGTAACCTTCTCGTAAAATATTTTGGGTTGTTTCCAACCCAGATAAGTGACCGCCACAAGCTCCTGTATGACAATCGTTGAGTACTATGACGACCTCCTCATGAGTGAGACATCGACGCAGGATACAGTCTACACCTCTCTGATACAACGTATCATTGAGTATGAGATAGTTCTTGGCCTGATGGTGTATCCGCCGACGCTCATCACAAGAAGCAGAGGTGGGGCACTTCAAAGTCTGGAGATAGATCAGTATATCTCCGTACTAGGGGTCTGACGATTCAATCAAAAACATATCCCCCCGGATAGGCAATTCCTCAGGCACAACTTCACCTAACTCAACCGGAAGTTCTGAAATAAGTTCTGCAAAGACCAATGACTTCTTGGACTTTGCTGAAACGAAGTCTAAGTCAAATTCTTGGAGGATGACCATCCATCTACTGATTTTTCCGCCGATAACTCGTTGTGTCAACATGTACTGGAATGGATTCACGACGGCGACAACGGTGGTCTTGCGAAACAAAACATATTGACGGAACCGTTGAACAGCATGAACTGTTGCCAACGTAAGTTTTTCGAGATGGGTATAATTAAGTTCCGGTCCTATGAGGCATCGGCTCAGGTAATAGATCACGTATTCAGAAAACAAATCATCTTCCTGAACTAAAACCATGCCTATGGTTGACTCTGCGACATCCAGATATAATAAGAAGTCTTTGTTATAATCAGGTGGCTGTAGCAGAGGTGCGGTGGTGAGGGCATGTTTTAATGCGTCGAAAGAGCGTTGCGCTACTTCGTCCCAGAAAAAGGGAACATCTTTCTTCAGTAAACGCATGAAACCCTTGGTGATTTCGGCATAGTTGGCGATGAAGCGTCGTAAGAAGTTCGCCTTGCCTTGAAGACTCTGAAGTTGTAAGATTGTGCATGGGGGGGGCAACGAGATTATTTCCTCCACCTTAAGAGGATCCACCATGATCCCTGTGGTTGACACGATGAAACCTAACAAACGTCCTGACGTGACGCAAAAGTTGCACTTGTTGGGATTCAAGCGAATCCTGAAGTAGCGACAGCGTTCGAAGTTGAGTCTGAGGTGCGTAGGATGATCTTTTCGCTTGCGAGAGCATGATGCTAAATCATCTAGATATGCCTCGACTATATGTTTGAGGTCGTGAAACGCAAAAGACATGGCCTGCTGGAAAGTGGCTCCAGCATTCTTGAGACCAAAAGGCATCTTACGATAGGCGAATGTACCCCACGGACAAATGAATGTCGTTTTGTGTTGGTCCTCAGGTTTGATTTGGATTTGATTATAGCCTGAAAAACCATCCATGAACGAAAAGGCTTCACAACTGGCACATTCATCAATGATCCGGTCAATGAATGGGGTTGGGTAATTATCTTTTGGACATGTCTTGTTCAAATCACGAAAATCGGTACATACACGAATCGTGCCTTGTTTTTTATCGACCGACACGGGGTTTGACACCCATTGAGTCTAATGTATAGGGTAAATGAACCATGCCTTGAGAAATTTCTCAACCTCAGCCTTGATAGCTGCTGCTTTCTTAGGATTAACTGGACGAAGTTTTTGTCGAAAAATCTTAGCATCAGGATACGTAGTGATCTCATGTTCAACTATTTTCGGATCAATGCCTGGCATTTCCTCATAAGACCAGGCAAAAATGTCGCGGAATTCTTTGAAAAGATCCGTGTAAATATGAATCTCTTCGGGGGAGAAATCCACTCCGACGAAGACATTCTCCACGATGCCAGGGTTTCGGGAGATATTGATAGGTATGGTTGCAGCGATAGTCGCCATATTTCCCTCAGCATAAATTTCCTGTGTAGCTAAGAGGTTGATGGGACATGGCTAATCTCCCGTCATGGTGATAGTGAATTCTCCTACCTCGATTCGGTGTAACTCTGGGAGGAAATATGATCTGTGATGAAGATCTTCCCAAGGTTTGTTCAGACTAGTCATTGCTTCGATTACAGCTTCGTCATAAGGAAAGACTAAGTCTAACAAATCGATGGTAGAAAGAGAACCCTGAGCCCAGATAGGCTCTGGAAGTGGATCCAACTCTTGTGCGGGAGTCAGATCGGGAGTAGCTGAAGCTTGCTGGACTAAAGAGTACGCTACTTCAGCGGCCGACAAGGGCATGGACATGCCAGCGTGCCCTGTCTCATCCATCGTGGCTGATGGGGTAGGAAGAATCCACGGATCCTGAAAGTAAGTTGTGCGGAACGACGATACGTGAAAAATCTCAACCTTGTGGTGAGTCGATATAAACTTGACATCACCATGAGGAGGTGGATAATCGAAAGTACCCATCAAAGATGGGCACAAACCAACTCCTATGTTAACGACACCATCTTGAGGATTATCTATCATGGGAACCGTGGATGCCCCCAAGGCTGGGTCAGGTCAAGAGAAGGACAACTGATCAATGGCCACTATCTGGCCTTCATGTGGAAACAATAAGACTCAGAAAACTGTAGCGACCATCGCTTGCATAGCATAAGTCCAACTACGACCTAACAAGAGATTGTAGTCGATGGGGGCATCGACTACCTCTACTTCGACGCACACGGTCTTTCCCCCTAACTGCACAGGGAAAGAAGGAATGATGCCATGTGGTCGGAAAGAACGACCGTCGAACGCAGTGAGGAGAGTAGGTGATGGAGACAACTCAGGCTGACCAATGGATTTCTAGCATGCTAATGACATAACGCAAGTCGAAGCACCCTCGTCGACCACCGTGCAGAAGATATTTCGTGTAAAAGTTTTCATGGGATGAGCCACTACTATATGAAACGCAACGTGGTAAGGCAAACGAGGTTTTAAGTCAATCGTATCTAACATGATGGTACCCGGCTTACAAGTCTCAGTAGAGCCTAAAGCAGTCAACAAGGCTTTCCTCTGAGCAGGGAAACTTTGGAGGACCTCCAAAGTGGACATAGCACAAGGGGTTTGTGATAAATCTTCCACCACAGAGTAGTTCTGGGCGGCCCTTGCATTTGGATTGTGAGAAGCTCTCTTAAATTCACCCTTTGGAATGCATGTCATTGTTTCACCCAACATCTTCTCGATCTGTAGAGGAAGAGATGGGATTTCGTCTTCTTTACCCTTTTCAGAGGCACTTGGTTTACTGTAGTCGTGCGCTCTAGTCATTATTAAAGCATCACTTTTAACCATATATACGTTCGTGGAAGAGGAATTGTTGGGGGGAGGGCAGGTTTCTTGGCTTCCCCCTTCGACACTTGTAGAGGCTTGAGTTAAATTTTTCAGATGCTGAAAGGGATTAGTCAACACAGCCTGTTGTTGCTGTGTGACAAACTTCTGGGCCTCTGCAAGTCGAGGACATAGATGGGTCGGGTGGTCTTCCGCACATAAGTTGCACGGATATCTCGCCTTCCTCTTTTCCATGGTGCCCTCGCCAGCATTATCAGTGGGTTTCTTATCCCCCTTACCCTTCTTGCATTGTTTTTTCTTCCCTTCAGGCTACTGGGTGGCCTTTGGGTTAGTCGTCTGTACGAAGTGTACTTCCGATGTTTGGGTAGGAGGAGCAGCCAAAGAAGTAGTCTGGATGGCCGCTGAGTGTTGTATAGATAACTGTTGCAATTGTTTTGTCAATTTCTCAGTGGGCTTAGTTTGTGCCGAACCAACGATATCGTCGGCATGTGGTCTGGCTCTCTTTCTGGTTTTATCCAGTATCAATCGTGGTGCATCCGGCAGGATGTTGTACAATAGACCAGACTGAGAATAGATAAGCTCAAACTGTTGAGCCCTCATGATGGCATCTTCTTCTGAGAAAACCCCAGAAGTTGCGACGTCTTTGGATAATTGCGGTACTAAAGACTTAAGGAACCACTCAAGAAGGAATGCTGGTGGAACTGGTACTTTGATTAGACTCTTTCGGCGTCGCCACTCTCGGATATGATCAAAGATATGGTCCGCTGTCGTCTGCTCGAAATTGGCTAGCAACTCTGTGCCGGCGTCGTATCTCATAGGTAACTGGAAATGGTTAAGGAAGGCCATCGCCAGTTCGCCAAAAGAAGAGTATCATGAACGATCAAGCTCTATGTACCATTTCGTGACACTCCCAATAAGAGTGCGTTGAAACAATCACAACTGGACGGAGTCATATTTCAGTGAGTTATATGAACACCAAAGGTGGAAAGTAGTCACGTGATCACCTGGATCTTTGTTAGGCTTGGCCTCGAACTTTGGAATGTTCGAATGCAACTTCGTTGGCATAGGAGGCCAACACGGATCATGACAGATAGGATCATTTAACAACCGTGTCAAATCTGGCAAGTGTAACGTCGCCAAGAATGGTAGTTTTGGTTGCTGCTGATAGCCTGGATAAAAGGGTCCTAGAGTTTGACTGGCACCAGGTTTCCAGGAAAAGTTTGGCAGCTGGCCCGGGTTCTGGTAGAATCCATGGCCCTGACCAGCGTAAGGGTTTTTCATCTGAGGAGACATCATTGGCTGATTCCCCATAAAGGACATAGGATTTTGGGCATTCATCGTGTTTGACGGACTTTGGGAAGGATTACCCCATGCCGGTCCCGATGGGAGAGGCATAGAAGTCTGTCCGAGGTTCCATTGACTGTGGAAAGAATTACCCCAGAACGACATTCCAGATGAAGGAACGAATCCTTGTCCTGAGTTCCAAGGTCCTGCTATATGTGCCCCCAGCGCAGGAATAGTACCCTGTGCCGGAGTAGACTGTCCAAAAATGGGTGTGCCCCCAGATGGGAAAGTAGTAGATGCGAAAGTGTTATTACCAAACGTCCTGTTCCAAACAAATGGTGATGAACCTACCGGCTGAGTTTGCACAGGTGTTCCTTGACTCCCGGCTCCAAATGAACTCGTGTGTACAGGTTACCCGACGGACTGCTGATGCGGACCACCAAGCGAAGGGGACGAAGGAGAGATATGACCTCCAGCGTAAGGAAAAGCATTGAAAGGGATATGAATGCCCCCAAGTTGACCTTGCAGAGGAGCATTAGAGCTCCCTGCCCCCAGACCCAAAGTCTGTAAAGTGGAGTGAGTGAGTGCAGGACTTGTACCTCAACTAGGCATACCGTATGAAAATGGAGGGCCTGTCGCACTAGGTGTGAAGGGAGGTGTGGCCACCACGATAGATGG
The DNA here is from genome assembly GCA_009831015.1 of Picea engelmannii. NCBI lineage: Eukaryota > Viridiplantae > Streptophyta > Pinopsida > Pinales > Pinaceae > Picea > Picea engelmannii. The sequence continues at coordinate 106,133 of ML808365.1, read as the reverse complement.
AGTTGGTCCATTGTACGACGTAGTTGCGGCTGAGACCATGGTGGCCCAGATCGTCGACAGAGGCAAGTTAGGAGAAGCTTCTCCTGTGGTAGCAACGGTGGTGGGAATGGAAGAATTCCTAGAGGAAGTAACAACGTTTTTTTCCATAGCTGTGTGAGGCACTGACAGGCGTTCATAAAATTGAATTGGCACAATAACTTGCAGTCAAGTATCAGTGGTTGAGGTTTCAACCAATCCAAGAGTGGCGATCGATTCCTCCGGGAGTTGTTCAGGCTCAATGGTTGGTAACCCGGTTGCTTCAAAAGACCCTTGTTGGTCTAGATTCCGCCTCAATGGTGGCGGGGGTGGCTCCAGGATAACTAGCGGCAGGCCCAGAAGCCTTCGTGACCGGCGGAGATCTGAATCCTCCACTGTGTGAGAATATTCACGACATGCTAAGGTATTCTACATGAACAAACAGTAACACACACTAAAAGAAGCCCCTATGAGATAAGACAAGCAAACACTAACTATTTTGAAGAATAGTTACAACAACCAACACTAGAGAAACTTACCGGTGCAAGTGCAACTCGAATACGGAAGCACCCTCCGAGTATACTCTGTAAAGCGTGGCCCGATGTCTGTCCTAGGTACTACGGTATACCCCCGCAGTTACCTGTGTATGTCCCTAGAAAATATTGGCAACTATTTTTCCAGCACGTGAATAGTTACCATGTGGGTACAGTCAATAGTCGGGTAGACCACAATGAGCAGGGTATCAAGCCCGAAACCTGTCAAGGGTATCGAGAGCAAATGGTCCAGAAGACAACTGAGGACCTCGAACGTATTTGAGACCCACGAAGCTCCGTGGCAAATGCAAACGACGGAATCCCTCAACAAATCCTCGATATGTGTTCTCCACTACGCTTGGTCCAACTTTGGAGGGGTTATCTCCACTACCTTTCCTTACGCGACCTCGTGTTTAGCCCCTGTGTTAGAGGGGGGTCCCGGATAACTTTCTGTAACTGGACTTCTACACTCCCTATGACAGACTCCAATGTTTGGTTTGAGTGGCCTTGGAGAATTTACTCTCCAACCTATTCCAAGGCCCTAGTCCTGAGCTAGTGTATGAACCCTACAAAAAAAAAGTCTAATAGTTTTTAATTAGCGTTGCTTTTAATGGGCTTTTTTACGTCACAAGGTATGAAGGTGAAACTGATGGTGTGTAAAGACTCAAAGAAAAATGAATACGAAATGCTTGGAAACAAAAACTTTTACGAAAAATGCAAAAACCAACAACTTTTCAACAAGAAAGACTTCTTTTTGTTTTTGAATTTCCTAAGATTTTATGCAAAAACTTATGAAAAAAGACTTCTTCCTAGCTACTGATGCAACAACACAATCTTCAAATAAAGAAGAAAATGAAAAAGAGATTTTTTTTTTATTTAATTGCAAAATGAAGCAATAAAGGGAAAATGCCGACAAGCACAAAACCAAGAAAACCAAATAAAATTTTGGCTTAAAGCGCAGATCGCGAAGAACCAGAGCAAAGATGCTCAAAGGAAACCAAGAAAGCACCGATTCTAACACTTGTCTAAAAACCATAAAACAATTTTTTTTCTTTTGTCTTTTCTATCAAAACATCAACTAAGAAAAACACAAGCTAAGGATAAGAGGCCCTAACCTGCTGACTGTGCAGCCCCAGACTCAAACCCCTGAGAGGAACACTTCTCACCATAGGAGGGGATGACTGCCCCACCCAGGCTGAAAAGAAACCAATCAAGCCCGCGACTGACACTGAAACAACACGCGTGAAAACGCGTGCTGAGCTATAACAGTGCGTGGGTACCCGCGGGCTAAACCTGAACCGACCGCGGGTCTATATAAAAGCTAAGACAAAACCAAACACAGACATCCCAGACCTGAAAAAGGCCTCTGGTATTGACAACCAGGGTCTCTTAAAGGCTTGGATGCTTCTACTTTAACAGAAAAGGAAAACGAATGAAAAAGATAACAAACACAATAAAGCAGACTGAAAACAAGACAGTGAACCAACAAGACCCAGACAGGATCCAGAAAGCCCCATGAGAATGTAAAATTCTGATAGGGAAGAGGAGACTACCTCTCAAGCTTTCTGAGTCCTACACGCTACTGAAACCTCTACAACAAGCGTTCAAATGTGGGTTGTAGAAGGTTAGGGTGCGGGTTACACGCGTGCAGGTCTTCTGCAGGCCGCGTGTACCTCTGTGTGTCCCAATAATAAATGTCAAGCAACAGTCAAGGAAAAACTGGTATTAGGAACCAGGTTCCCTGTTAGCTTTTGACCTAACAGAAAACAAACAAACAAAGAAACAGAAAATCTAATTCTTTGAACTACCCAAAAGCCTCAATTAAATCCGAAAACCCTAAGAGTAATATCCCCAGTGGAGTCGCCAATTGTGTTGTTGGGAAATAATACCCTACGGACTAACAAGCTAGGGCTAAACTTGTACGCAGATCATGACCTTAAAGAAAACACTTTTAACCTATTACCCCAATACTCAAAACCCTTTTTTCACACACAAGCATGGAAAAGACCTACTAACCTTTTTCTATCGATGTTTGATGTAGATCCTCCGTTGCGCTTTATCCTCTTGCTTTCGCTGCTCCCTCCAAAGACAATCCTACAATCAAGACAAAACACTATGCATGCATGCTATTTTTCTACCTAAGGGTTAGAGATTAAGCATAAATCATATAAAATATATATCACTCGTGCATTGGGACGAGAAAAGTATTCTTTTATTAATCTCAAGATGAATCAACTTACAATAATGATAGATACCGGCCACCATTCCTCGATCCTGATCCTGGGCTCCTCCTCTTCTTTGTCCTCCAACTACTTTGCTTGAATTCTTCTTAGGCTTGAGGAAAGGCTAAAGGGTTGGGACAAATGGATTCAGAAATTGGGTAGAGTTTCTTTGCTATCTTTTTCCTCCTTCCAAATAGTACCCCTACCCCTTCTTTTATAGGCTAGAAGGAGCTAGGGTTTTGGACGAACTCTCGGCCATGCATGGCTGGGAGTTCCAGTTAACTGACCCAAAGATTTTTGTCCCGTTGGCAACTTTCCTATTTTTGTGCTTTGTTAGGTAAACACGGGCTGTAGTAGGTCAGCCAGCGTTCCAACGCGTGCAGTAGTAGGCCTGCTATTCCAACGCGTGCAGTAGAGGGTTAGGGCGCGTGCCACTTGATTTAAGAGGGTTTTCAAGGTTTTATTCAGCATGGCTTTGGCAAGGAACAAGAGTTGGCCTGATGCCAGGTAAGCATGTGTGGTGCAATTTAGGGTTATAACAGTAAGATAAGAAAAGACACTCTCCTCCTTACCCATCTTGGTATCATGCAACTTAGCCTTCAAGGCGATCTTTCGGTTCTCATTCTTCGCCTTGAAAAAGTTCTTAAGTGCATCCCACATTTCCTTGGCAGTCTTTTTCTCAGCCAAGTGTGGGATAAGGTGATCCTTCACCCCATCCAGAATAATCCTCTAAGCTCTGGCTTCCTTGACCTCATGCAATTCCAAAGCAATAGGATCTACTGTGGGAGCTGCTACAACAGAGCTGACATAGCTATAGATCTTGTTCTCTTTGAGAATGACTAACAAACGAACCTTCCACTGCAAGTAGTTGGAAATGCCATCCAACCAATTCTCATATCTAATGCTTGCAACCATATTCCCTATCACAACTCAAGGAAAACAATCACACCCTTTTGCCCAAATATCACATTGCCCACTGTTAGAGACAAAGCTTTGATACCATGTTGATTTTTAATGACAAAATCAGAAATATTTCATTCACACATTTCGTCAAACACTTAGCAACCTAGAGATAACTATCTTCTTAAATTTCAGAAATGCATACCCACATTCAGAAATTTCTATAAGGAAAAATACAGATTGTTAAGCAAAATATGCAGTGGAAATACACAATGGACAACAACCCATAACCCACATAAATTTAGGCAACTGCCAGGGAAAACCCCAATGTGGGGAAACCCAACGAGAGAGAGAGATATTATTATTTTTCTTCAGGAAAGTTCAGAACAACATCAATAACACTTTTTCAGCCAAGAGAAATACCTCTTACAGCACAAAACTGTTGCACACAAATCTATCTTGAAAATCATGCCACAATTCGTACAGATGTACGGATTTTCTAAAATTTGGCACCTTGAAATTCATGCCACAATAGGTTGTTGTACCTTCTCTTTTGTACCACCATCCTCCTTCAAAAAATTCTTCAAGGATGCCTTGAAAACCATGCCCAAGCTTGCCTCGGCTTTTGTGCCTCAAGAATGCTGTTGTATGGCCTGTATGGATCCATACAGTACGACCTATCCCAGCAAATAAAACTGCTGCAAATCAAAACAGAAAATGCCTCCTTGGGATTTGTGCCCTAGCTCTCTTGGAAATCATGTCCTTCTTGATGTTCACTTTCCTCTCTCAAGCAATCTCTCAACTCCTCTCGTCTTCTCCGGTGTGTTCTTCTCACATCCCTAAGCATGTATATGTACTTTTCTCTTTTCCCAAGAAACCCTAACTTACATAACCAACTCAATCTAATGGATATCATAAGTCTAATATGAGGGCTCATATTTAATGCTCCTCATTAATTAAAAAATAAGTAATAAATGCTCATTAAATACTTTTTGGGTCCCATAACTTAAAAACACTTTAAGTTATAAAGTACATTCACTTTATAAAAACACTTTATTTAAAAAGTCACTTTACAAATAAAACATGTCTAGGAATTATGACTTTATGTCCTCCCCATGACAAAACACAAAAACATGAATGAGGACATCCCTTGTTATATTTCAGCATGCACTTCAGTTGAGACGACACCCAGGATCTGGTATATTGATAGTGGGGCTTCGAGCCACATGACTGGATATCGAGAGAATTTTTCTGATCTCAGAGACACTGAGGTCAGGATTGAGATTTCTCTTGGAGATGACAGAGTTGTCACAGTTGTAGGGGTTGGCACAACTGGTTTTTAGAAATATGGCTTGCCACCTATATCATTCAAGGACATTCTTTATGTCCCTGGAATGAAGAAGAATTGACATCAGTTTCCACCCTCAAGGATAGAGGTCTTGAGGTGACATTTAGAGGCACCGAGGTACTGATTCATCCTCGGGGTTCTCCATGTGCCTCAGGACAGGTGGTTGGAGTGAGAGAGGGGAAACTGTTCAGATTTATTTTTCAACCACTTCATGCATTGGCAACGAGCATCGATAACAGGAGACAATTATGTGAGTTATGGCATCGTAGGATGGCCCACCTACATCATGGGGCTCTTCGAGGACTGAGAAAGGTTGTGACCAGAGTGCCACAAATCAATATAGAGCATCAGGATGTTTGCAGAGGGTATGCGCTTGGCAAGTTTTCCAAGGAATCATTCCCCAGCAGTGACAACAGGTCAGTTGGGATACTGGATTTAGTACAAATGGAAGTGTGTGGGCCCATGACTCGGAGGTCCTTGAGTGGTTGTGAGTATTATCTCACATTTATTGATGACTACTCAAGGAAGGCTTGGATCTATTTCATGAAGGCCAAGAGTGAGCTCTTCACATGATTCCAAGAGTTCAAAGCTTTTGTGGAGAACCAATCGGGGAAGAGGATCAAAGTATTGTGGTTGGATATTGGGGGAGATTATTCCTCGAGACATTTTGTAGACTTCTGTGCATAGCATGGCATTAGGAGACAGATGACTGTACCTTACAACCCCCAACAAAACGGGGTTGTCGAGAGGAAGAACTGGGCCATTACCAGTGCAGCGAGATCTATGTTGCATGATCATAGTTTGCCTTTATATTTATGGGCAAAGGCATGCTCTATTGCAGTTTACTTGCAGAATAGGAGCCCCCATAATATATTGGGGAAGAAGACTCCTAAGGAGGCCTTCACTAATAGGAGGCTCGATGTCGAGCACATCAGTATATTTGGATGCTCGACTTTTTCTCATGTTCCCTCGGAGAGGAGGAAAAAGATAGACCCCACAGCCTAGCAGGGGATTCTAGTTGGATACTTAGAGGTGTCAAAATCCTATCACATTTACATTCCGCCACTTGGGAAAGTGGTGGTGAGAAGAGATGTTAGATTTGAGGAGGATAAGGATTTTGTGAGATCTCTTGAGTAAAGAGTTGGAGTTGAGGATGATGCAGAGTTTCCAGTTGCAGTCTTAGAGGGAGAACAACCTTAGTCGTCATGTACACCAGTATCAGGGGTGATAGGGTCACCATGCATAGCTTTAGGGTCACAGTCAGAGCATGTTCAATTAGATGGGGCATAGTCTTCATAGGGAGTACAGTCTTCAAGATCTCAGAGTGTTGAGACGAGTCCAGAGGCAATGACTCTTGGTCAGAGAGGCCTTACTTCTCCATTGACTAATTCAGGGAAGAGGAGACCTAGATGGTTTTAGGAGACCCTGAAGGAGGCCAGAGAGAATGTAGGGGAGCCCAAGAGCCATATCAGAGAGAGCAGACCACCAGTCAGATTGGGAGCATATTTGGCACTAGTGACGAGTATTAGGGATACTGAGCCACAGACTTTTATGTAGGCAGTTGACCATCAGGTCTAGAGAGAGGCCATGGTTGAGGAGTATGACTCCATTGTGTGCAATGATGTCTGGGATGTGGTTCTAAGGCTAGTGGGGAAGTCAATTGTGATTTCTAGGTGGTTGTACAAGACCAAGATTGTTGCAGATGGCAGCCTGGAGAAACAAAAGGATCGTTTTGTGGCACGAGGCTTCTCACAGATTGAGGGAGTTGATTATGATGAGACTTTCACACCAGTTGCGAGATACATTTCTATCAAGACTATCATTTCCATAGCAACAGAGATGGGTTGGTGCATTCACCAGATGGATGTTAAAACTGCATTTCTGAATGGCTTTATTGAGGAGGAGGTGTACATAGAGAAACCATAGGGGTTTGAGGTGAGTGACAGGGGGACTCACATGTGTCTTTTGAGGAAGGAACTATATGGTCTAAAGAAAGCTCCCCAAGCTTGGTATTCATGGATTGATACTTATTTGCCTCAAATGGGCTTCGAGAAGAGCGATGCTGATCCGAACCTCTATTTCATCATTAGGGGTGAGGACACACTCATTCTCATTTTGTATGTGGATGATTTATTCATTACTAGAGTCAAGGATCTCATAGTTGAGTGCAAGCTGGGACTTGCATCAGAGTTTGAGATGAGTGATATCGGATTGATGCACTACTTTCTGGGTATGGAGGTATGGTAGGAGGAGGGTCACATATTTCTCAAACAAGGGAAGTATGCAACAGATATTTTGAGCAGATTTTAGATGGAGGACTATAGACCCATGTCTACACCTATGATCACCAAATGGAAGAAGATTAGTGCTTCAGATAGCCAGTTGGTGGATGCCACAGTATGCAGGCAGTTGATCGGTTCACTTATGTATCTGGTTAACACCAGACCAGATACATGTTTTGTTGTGAACACACTCAACCAGTACATGGTTGAGCTGAGGAGTGTTCACATGGTTGGGGAAAAACATGTCTTGAGATATGTTGCTGGGATAGTGGACTATGGCCTAGACTATGTCCGAGGAGATGGAGTTAGTTTGATTGGCTATACAGATTCAGACTGGGCAGGATGTGCTGCTGAAAGGAAAAGCATCTCAAGGTGATGCTTCGGTTTGGGGTCAGGACTTGTTTCCTGGTTCAGCTGTAAGAAGAAGTCAGTTGCTTTGAGTTTGTCCGAGGAAGAGTATATGGCGGCTAGTCAGACCATTTGTGAGGCCATTTGGCTTCGCAAGATGCTGGTTGGTTTATTCGTTCAAGATATGTCTCTGACTATCATTCACTGTGATCATCAGAGTTGCATAAAACTCTTTGAGAGTGCAGTGTTTCATGACCGGTCAAAGCATATTGAGATCAGGTACCACTTCATTCGTGACTGGGTTCAAAGAGGGGTAGTTCAGTTGTAGTATATATCTACAGATGACCAGGTAGCAGATATTCTCACCAAGGCCTTGCCACGGGGCAAGCATGTCTATTTCAGAGACAAGATGGGCTTGGTGAGGAACACCTTCCTCGATAAGAGGGAGTGTTGAGTTTTTTACCTTGGGAGGTGTTCCCCATGTTATTATGACCTTCTTAGCACATAAGGGAAGGACATTACACTTTGTACCTTGTACTTTTTTTCTAATTTCACTTTGACTTTGGATAAAGTGAAATTTAGTCATTTTGGCCTAAAATGACCATTAATTCACAAAGGGGTGAATTAGAGACATAAAGTTGACTTAGGAAACTAAACCCAAAGTGGGTTTGTGACTTAAATGTGAAAGGGGATATCTCAACCATTGATTAGATGGGAGATGAGATGATCTCAACCCTTCATGTTTTAAGTTTTCTTTTGAGAATCAAAGAGGGGCACAAAGGGAGAAGGAGGGCACATTCTTCATTTGGTCATTTGCTTGTTGTGAGAGGAGCTCTTGGAGGATGGAGATGAGGTTATTTTTGTGAGGATGATTGAGGGAGGTCGATTTCTTTCATTGATGGAGGCTTGGAGCTACTTGCCTTGATTATTTCCTGGAGCTATTCTACTTCTGAGAGGGATGCATTAGCTGTGGAGGTTGATTCCTACCTGGTAGGATATCTAGCCATCAGATTGCAGTGAGATCAGTTTCAGAGGGAGGCCATCTACTAGAGATTCATTCCTGTGGAGGGGTTTTCAGATCTGAGTTCACAGTTGGCAGTTGGAGCAGATTCAGTGGTTCTGGCAGTTTGCATGAGGGGCACACCATTCTGGGGCACATATTTTGTTTTAGAGCTTGTATATCAGCTCAGTTGGAGTTGCTATTTTATCAGGTTCTTTCATATATTGTGTTCATTGTAACCCTTCTTCTTCTTTCCTCATATATACACACATATTCCAAACTAGTTTCCCCTAGGGGGGTTTTATCCAGGGTCATGTTGACCAAAAATACCTGTGTCTACAAATTCATGTATTAGTCTCTTAGATCTATTTCATTTTCAGTAGTAAACAATGTTTACATGTGTTATGTTTATTTTGAGATGCATGTACTAATTTATGGTGATAAAAATGACATGCTAGAGCACCCAAAATTGAGAACATAACTGTAACAAATCAACAAAAGACACTTGGACTGTTGGCTGTTATAAAAAAACAGAAAATACTTTACCACAAAAGAAACTTAGAGCCTTTCTTTGGTCAAAGACAGACCAAGAAGGAAAGATGATAGGACCTAGATTTTTCACACTTTGAACCAATCAAGGGCTTCTCCCGTCAATGATGAAGCAAATAGCATCATGGCCACATCGTCATGATCAATACCTACATTGTCCATGTCCCGACCCATGACATAAATGTGGTCTTCATCAGTTATCACGTTGTTTCCTAGGAACTTTGGAAACCACTTGTTGACTTTTTTTTGGCATTTTGTTAGGAAACCTTGGATATTGGCCATGTTAAGGAGTTTGTAAAGGTCCCTTTCCCAAGGGCGAGCCATTGGAACAATAGGAAGGGTATTATGGAAAAGGGTTTTAGCAACGGGAGACTTGAGAGGAGGCCTTCTTTGGTAAACGTTAGAAGGCTTGAACCTCCCAGGGGGAAAATATTGGTGGAAAGAAGGATTATGGGAAGGTGGAGTTTCCAGATGAGTTTCAAGATGAGCTCATCAAGAAAAAGGGAAAGAGAACGTCCCTTAGGTGGGGTGGCCAGGAAAGCTAAGGGAAATTCTTTGGGATAGCTTACCAAAGTGTCGTTAGCGTACGAAGAAGATTCAAAATATTCCCCGGTAGTGCTTCCAAAACGTTATAGTGCAAGTTGTAGGTTGGGCAGTGCTCGACCCAACCACAAAGCAAGTGCTACAACTTGGGAATCCTACACCCATTGTCACCTCAATGTAGGTCTCACACTTAAAGGGTGACTAGGTCACTCTAGGGAGGTGATCCCGCTGACCCTAGGGGGAATGGGATGGATATGGATAGAGATGGAAGTGAAGCCCCTAGAGGTCAAGTCTAAGTAGAGTAAAATGTGGGAAGATATGCCTTTTAATTCAAGTGATTGTTTCCCCAAAGGTATAGTACTTCTCCAGATGATTGTACCTACCTGAGACACAAGAAAATTCAACTTGCAATGATATATGTTAGTATGGATCAGAAAGTTAAGATTTTTGTCCCTAATTTTCAGCAATAGATGTCAGTTTATATCTGTAAATAAAGCATATAAATCAACATGCAAGGATCTAAACTAGTTTAGTAAATCAACATCAAGATTAGCAATGAATATAGGCTAAAAAAATTGCACTTTGAAGCCGAATAAATCAAGTTGTTGTAACATGTATATTTCTACAGAAAATTGCAGCCTTATGGCTGTAGATTTTAGTCACTTATATCAACTAATTACACCATAAAAATATTCCAACAATTAGCCCAAAAGATGTGCCTTGATTAGTAGAGTTATTGTGCAAAATTTAGGAGCTAGTCTAGGGTTAGTTTAGAAGTTATAGTTAGTATTTTATCTAGGTTAGATCAACCATGATGGATGTAGCTTAGGGTTTTTAACAACAAGTAAAGTAGTGGGAGAGAGGGGACGCCCTAGTAGCAGGAGAATCCTCTCAATGAGGCAAACCAACTCCAAGCAAGAGACCTTTCAAAAGATAAAATTTCACATTTCCCAAGGCAATGATTGTATACCTACAATGAAAAAACTATATGACTAGTTCCTTTTCTATTGGGTTAATGGATTCAAATAAAATAAATATCTATATAAGCTACCTCCTTGGGGGTGTAATCCCTTTTACTTCCCAAGAAAGTTTCTCTAGCTAGGATTTAAGCTAAGAGGGTGTATGCCCTTAGACTTCTCTTAGCAAACCCTTGTTTAACCAATAATATGAAGCATAATGATGAAGACTATGGTGGGGGTGTATGCCCTTATACTTCCCACCTATCTCCTAGCACAACAATCCTTGACTTGAAAAATAATGATAGCACAAGAGTAAAAGACCATACCAAAATCAAGAAAGATGCTAAGATAATCCACCATAAAAGCTAGAAAACATTTATTCAAGGCTAGTGCCTCACTCCTCCATCAACCATTCATCAAGATAGCCATAAACAAGTGCACAAGAGACAAATAGAGCCAAGTGTAGCAAAAATTTCAGACCAATACTTCTCACAATGAGGGAGATTTATGTTAAAATGAGATCTTATGATCTCTTATTTATACAAAATGTCACCAAGGTGAATTGTTCGTAAATTAAGGGGTAAACCACAAGACTAGGGTTCAAAAACCCTAATATTTCCCCCTTTAACAAATTAATATTAAACAATTCACTTAAAGTTTCACCTTTGCACAAATAAACCCTAATTTTACATGGACAAGACCCCTTTAGGGAACGTTTTACCACTTAAAAGAAGTCATTGGTGTTGGAGAAGCATGGGTAGGCCTCCAAATGCCACATGTCAAGCATCTAGACAATATCCTCATGGTGAAGATCCTCTTCTCCTCAAAACTTCCATGTGTAAATGAGTGCCACCTCACCACCAATCCCTAACCCCCATAGGTGATGTTATGCCTCTAGAAGTGACATTTTGCCTCTCCTAGGAAAAATGTTTGGCATGTGGAGGATAGGCCATGTCATCCAAGTCAATCTCAGGGATTTACAAGTTTGATCTTTCTCATCCAACATGCGGGTCCTTGGAATCCAACCTGTGGGCTTGTAGCCCCATAGAAGCCCAAGCTAGGCTTGTTCTTCCAAAATTGTTCACCAGCTAGGTCTTGCAAAGATAAAAAACCACACCCTCCAATGATCTCAAGTCATAACATCATGATAAGTGAATCCAATAAATAAATGATCTACCTAAGCATGTGCATCAAACATCACTATATCAAACAATTAATTGCTCAAGGACACTATGCGACTTGTCAAGATTTAATATGGGAGGGTTGGCGAGGTGTCTTATTGGGTAGATATTTCCCTAGGTCAAGGAGAATTTCCAATAAATCCCTCTCTAAGCCATGTAAATCGAATGAAGTGGTTGGGGTCAAGACTCAATGGGCATAAGGCTCATGACAAACAAGGGGTCGTAGTGTCTCATTCATGGGTGCCTTTGTAGAGGGTGTGTGGTACCTTCGTCTGTAATGCACTTTTTCCAAGCCCATCAATTTCCTTTTATCTTTCTTTCTTTGTATTTTATTTTAATATAGAATAAGGATAGGTTGAAGGTCACTGCCCTGGTGTGGTGACCAGATGATGACAATGTCACCCACAAACACCTAGTGGAAATGAGGAGGTTGGCTCGTGATGAGACCCCCTTTCTCGCAGCCATGCAACTGAGAGCCATTACTCTGGTTTGGTGACCAAATGATGGCAATTTCATACCACTAGATAGTCATGTATGTGATAGGTCGGCTTGTGATGAGACCTCCTATCCTTCAACTAACCATTTAAGCATTTTTTATTATATTGTGGGTCCCCTTTACTCAAAGATAAGAGTTTCACTACTTTCTTGGTTGATCCCTAGGCGAAACATCTGGAAGGCTTATACAAGTCTTTTATATTTTACCCAACATAAACCCCTCTGGGCCTTCAACCCTTTCTTCCCATAGAATGAGGGACAACCCCTTCTTAGGTCAATACACCCTAAAATCCGAAGAGATAAGGAAATAGATGGGAATAATGATGGAAAGTGGTAAGTATGGCCAGGAACGGTACGATGGCTCTTTAAGGGAGTTCCTAGTAGCAAACCCATCCCCAAGGAAGACCACTTACTAGGGAAGAATGTCAACCACCAAGTTGAAGTAGGGAAAAAGGCATGATGTCCAAGCATATATCATGAAATCTAGAGAAATCTAAGATACAACATACTCAATTGGCTTAATTATTAAAATCATGCTCACCATAATACTGACTTGTACCTCATGGAGAAAGGCCCACTACCTTCTGGAAGCCAGCTAATGTGGTGGATGCCATCTGGAAATCTGTGACCATCTGTGGTGGTGAGATGGGTTTCCATGTTTGCAAAAGGGTACTACTATTCATGTAGTCTTCTAGACACTTGATATTTGCAACCTGAGGGCCTCGAGACGTAATCTCCTTAGCTATCCACAAAATGGGGATAACATCTGGCTCCTACATGGGGGAATGTGCTCATTGTAGAGTTTATGAGAACCACACCATCTCCTATTAAACTTGTGCCTGCAAGGAAACATCAAATTGTCAAGTGCAGGATGGCCTAGTCATCCTTGTTCTCATATGGTCATAATCAAATCCAGCTAAGCTAGAATTTTTTTTTTTGACATTTTTTTAAAAGTTTATAACCTAACCATGAAATCAATATGGAAGTAGAGAAAAATGAAAATGAAGTGCATCTAAACTAGTATGAGCAATCAAGATGCAAATTCAGGGAATCAAAATGACTTACCTACTTACCTAGGGCGTGGGCCCTGAAGAAGTCATGTGACCTGGATGTGAGGTTGGAGAAGAGATCCATCTATCGGTAGTGCATCTTCCTCCCATATAATGCTGCCAGGAAGTTTCTTTCATTGCTAGAATTCTTCCTAATGATGTAAGCGCCAAGCCATGAATTGTTGTCCTTTTGGTCATATATGGGCTTTCCATTTCTTTTATCCCACATGAGCACAAGATTTCCTTCATTGAAATTGATGCAAGGTGTATTCTCATTGTAAGGAGGCTCTATTTGGTCTGTCTCTTTGAAAATTTCTTCAAGTTTCTAATCTCCTTCTTGCACAATATGAATAGAACCTAGCTCCTTCCCATGGTATTTGTAAGTCTTATTTTTATCTGTCCATGGGAGAAACATCTGTATGGAATATTTCTGCATGAAGAGTAGCTCAGATGGATCATACTCAATAACTTGTGGAGGCATATCATAATCACATTCGTTGGCATAACCAGGACCATCGAGATCCATCATGTGTCTCTCAACTTTCTCTTGCTTGTATAGTATCTGAAAAGTGCCATCTCCCATAGGAATGTGTACATGGGTGAGATCCATGCTAAGGAAACCCCCAAGAGTAGTAGACCAGTTCCTAGATAAAAACATCCCCCAAGCATCTGGAATGTCGATCACTACTAACTACTATGTCCATGAGAATGATGATATGTGGAAAATAAATCAAGAAAACATCAATGTCCTCACATACCCTGAGAACTTTGACTCTTTTGGAATCAATTCCACACACATTGCCATAAGGTCATGTCATCTTCAAACCAAGTTGTTTCATCACCTTCGATGACATGAAATTTGTTGAAGCCCCTGAATCAAGCATGAAGTTGTTTAAGTGAAGGTCTTTCATGCCTAATGAAAGATAGAAAGGAGGGTTCTTGTCCCTTGGCCGATCAAGATACATAATGTTCAACATGATGGGAGGATCCTCCTACTCGGTTGGCACCTGTAAGCTTTTAAAAATTTTCCTTTTCACAGAAGGGATATTACACATCTTTGTCACTGGGACCATCATATTTAGTTTTCCAAACATGCTTGCAACATCTATATTCAATTGAATGTCATCTGTAGGACTTGTCTTAGGAAGAAACTCACATATCGTTGGTGGAGGTGGTGGAGCCACCTTTTATGTTGTTGGAAGAGGAGTATCAGGTTGTGATAGAGGCAATGAAGTATTTTTCATTCTATAGATTAGAATTTCCCTCCTCCTTAATTCCTTATTCTAATCATTTGTCAATTTATTTAAGGCCCGAAGTCTCCCCTCTCTTTCTTCTATCCTTTTGGCTTCATTGATTTGTTCTTGGGTAACTTGTCCATCGTTGAAATTTCAAATCATGAAGTTTATATCGTTAGGATAATCTTTGTTTTGCTGGGGGAACTCATCTTTCCTGTGGGGTTCTTGGCATGGGAGACAACAAACTTCTATATCAGTTGTCCCAACAAGTTTCAAAGTATCTAGGGCTTTTGCCTCTTGTTGAGGTCTTGGTATCCAACCAGTGGCATCTCTCTCTTGTCTGGCAAATTAAGTTCTGGTAGTAGATTGATTTCTTTGCACTATAGTCATACAGTTCAAGTTGATTTTTCACCTGAACAATCTGAGTATTCATTTGGTCTATCTTTTGAGTCAGGAGAGCAATCAGATCAGGAACACTGTTGTTGGAAACCTTCATCCTTGATTCTATCTTGATATGAGGGTATTTTTATCCCACACCCTTAGGTATAACTAAGGGGATTATGTCTAGAGGCCCACATGTCCTAGACATGGAGTACCGAGAGCCAGATCGACTTGAGCATGGCCCTGGAGGGCCCATATTTTCTTCCTTTCAGTGCCTCCACTTTGTCAGCAACAACAACATCCATCACCTTCAGCTTGGTCCTGTATCAGAGATGGTTCTTGGTCCATGAGGTAATGAGTCCGGGTATCATGGTATGTGTCACTTTGACCCTCAAAACCTTTGAATATGTGCATTTAATTCCTTTTTTTCTAACAGGTGCTTGGATCTTATACTTATCTATTTGACCGTGTTTAGGGGGAATGACAGGATGCCCTAGCAAGCTTGTGCCCATAGGTTTTGAGTTTCCACTGGGGGGATTTCTGAAAATTCATTGTCTTCTCCCATCATACTTACCACTTTCCATCTTACTTCCTGCTCATCCATCCCATTACATTGGTCCAGGAATTGGGTTGGCCAATTATTTAAGGGTTTCACCTTGCCTTGTGGGAAGAAGGGGCTAAAGGCCCAGAAGGTAAAAGCAACTGAAAAAGGAAAAATCCTAAAAATAAAAGCTCGATATGCTTCGCCCAAGGATCCCCAAGAAAGTAGTAAAAGGCCATCCAAACCTAGTCAAAGGATAGGGGGTCTCATCACGAGCCATCCTATTAGGTCCATGGGCACATAGTGGTATGACACTACTAGCAGTTGGTTACCACACCAGGGTAGTGGCTCTTGGTTGCATGGCCAAGAGAAAGGGGGTCTCATCGTGATCCAACCTTCTCATATTTGTGAAAGTGCTTGTGGGTAACATTGCCACCACTGGTCACCATGCCAGGGCAATGTCCCCTGATTAGCTTCTTGAAGAAAAATCAATAAATAATAAAGAATAAAAGGCATGAATGGGCTTGGAAACATTTTCATCTAGGACAGGTGCAACTCACCTTCTATAAAGGTAGCCATAGGTAAGTCCTGCATTTCCATTCTTTCACTGCACACCTTGTCAGGACATTACTTATCCACCTCTCCCATTTACATGACTTGGATTTAATCTCTTCTGGAAACATCCCATTTCCATTGGAAACTAGCCTAATAGGATGCCCTGTCACTTCCTCCAAACTTGCATTGTAGATTTGTATAATGTCTTTGAGAACTTGAATGGGTAAAAGGGGTTTTATGCACATGTTTAATAATATTAATGATTAGATGTGATTGACATTTCTATGATCCCTGTGACTTATGATCCCATGGAGGGAATATCTGTTGATGTGCAAGATCATACCAGATGGACAGGTACACATGAGGATATGATTAGTTTGGACCTCCATGGGGCTGAAGAGCCCACCAGATGGATTTTGAGACCCAAGCAGGGGGCAGAGAGAGAACATATGGGTTTGCACCGGAGAAGAGGAGGAGGTTCCATAGAGGCACCCTAGCAGAGCCTTACCTAGGGGGGTTGTTCCCTCTCCACTGGAATGTTGGCCTTGGAAGGCCCATAACATCACCTAGCATGCCCATGATGCCATCCATCATTGTGGACATTTTGGGGAGGCAGTTATGGCAGTGTGGCACGTGTGGAAGCTTGGAGAGGCCCAAGGAGGGCTAATGTTTTTCTCTAGGAGGCCCATGCTTCCCTAAAAAGGGCCAACGTCACCCTAGAAGGGGCATGACGTCTTACTTTTTTCTTGATTAGGGTTTCATTATGACATTTTAATGTAAAACAATATTATTGTGTATTTTGGCCTTATCGGCCTTTTGATGACCTAATTTTAATTAAGGTCATTGGTATGGTATATATTGAGGGTTTTCACTCTCATATTTTCAATGATCTTTCACTCACACATTAGTGAGGTATGAAATTTACGCCCTCATTTAGGATTTTTGGTTGAAAATTGATGCACACTTATTGAAGTAGACTTTTCTTGGATATTTTTGGCATTTCTCTTGGTGCAAGGTTTACAACTAGGGTTTGGCTACATGAATTCTTGGTTTATGTAAGTGAACTTCTGCAACACTTCTTTATTCAATGGTTATAGTACTATTTACTTGCTATTTTTTATTATGATTTGCTGAATTAAAACCCTAGGTGACAAGAACATGCTAAGGTCCTTGTCTCATGTCCCTACTAGGATTAAGATCCATTTGATTTTCTGAAGTAAGATAGAGCCTTGCCATAACAACACTTTATCCCTACTCTTCTAGCCTAGCCATTTTTTACTTGTTATTAAGTTAAGGAAGGAGAAAACACACCCTGGGCCTAGGGTTTCTACACCTTAATGAGTCATTTTCCCTAGGGTTTGATTGATGAATCCTTCCCATATCAACACTTCATCATTAAACTCTCTTGTCCTTAGCCATTGCATCTATTACTCAAGCTAGTTGTTACCACCTTGTTAAATGAGCTAAAGAAGGAGGAGAAATCACTAAGCCCTAGGGTTTATACACCTTAGTGAGCCTTTCTCCCTGAGGGTTTCATTGTCGAGGCCTTGATTTAGAAACACCTCAACATTTAACCCTCTTGTCTTTGGCCATATCATTATCATTTTGGCCCTTCAACATTTGCAACCATTTGACTCCATTTTCCCTAATAATACACTGATCTACGACTTATATTGTTGAGCACCTTGATCATACAAACATCCAATACCTTGAACAATTACTGACCCTTCTAACCCTAGCTTAGAATAATATCTACTAACTCTATTGTTGCCATTATCTACTTGAGTACTCATTATACATTGCAACATTTATCTCTTTAAAAGAAATTGAATGATTAGCTAACGCATTGTTTCTTGATATTGATATTGTTACATTGATTGCCATTAGCATTTATTGTGAAGTGATATATTATAATCACTGCCATTATACATCGTTGACTTGCTTCATCAATATTGTTTATCAATTACTTTATATCAGAAGTCCATGATTATATGAAGTACTAACAAGATAAATGATCTTGCATATGCATAGTTTATTTGTTGCTTTGTCTCGGGCAGGTACACATTTTTGGTTATTACTTATATTTATTGGCTGGTTGGCTGGGACTTTCTAATCGGTGGTGACTTGTGAGGGGGAAATTATCACTTATCCTTTTAATCCTTTTCCTTCTCAAAACCCCAGGTCACCGGGGATGTCTCCCCTGGGCTTTACCTCCCTAAATACAAAGAGCTATCCCATTGAGGTGACAGTGGTGGGATAGTCTCACTTTCGCGAGTTTTCCCTTCTTCCATCCATATTTTACCTTAACTAAAAAATGTGCAATAAAATTTTGGCACCGTTGTCGGGGATCACTGAGTCAATTCTCCTAAAGACAACACTTTTTGGTAAGCCTTTCCTCTAGAGTCTCTATCTTACAAGATTACCTAGCGACTCCACTTAGGGTGTTTTACCGTATCCTTTGACAGTTTCAAGCAAATTATCTGGCAACTCCACAAACCACAAGGAGGTACAATAATCTTCCTCAATCCTTCAGAAGGAATCCTCCCCAAAACTCTCATGTAGTAAAATCACGTTTCGAAGGAAGTCTTCCTTTGAACACCATGTCAAGCACAACAACTCAGACCAATGCACCGAACCTAAGAAATAACCAAAAACAATGGTCATCCAGTCTCTTCAAGCTGTTAGACATGTCAACCATACCAGGCTACCCTAGGCAAATGCCACCCAAGTATGAGAAGTGGTTGCCTAAGATTACCGGTGATGATGCAATTAGTGCCGAAGATCATATGAGCAATTTTTGGGCATTTTTTCAGCTTCACCCCATTAGTGATGATGTTGAAGACCTAGTCATGAAATTGTTCTCCACTACCCTCCTTGATGCTTCAAGGCATTGGTATCAAAGTCTTCTGGATGGAAACATTAAAAACATGGACAAACTAGAAGAAGCCTTTCTCAAGAGATGGATTATCAAAGAAGACCCCAACATGCTTCTGACCAGGCTGAATTCCCTTTGGAAACATGAGAATGAATCCATTCGAGAATTCCACACCGGGTTTGAAACCTTGTTGCAAAAGATCCCTGTAATCCATCATCCAACTGACAATTTCCTTGTTTATATCTAAACCAAATATTTCACGGGTCAATTAGGGTATCTTCTTAGGGACAAAAACCCCCAAACAATCCAAGAAGCTCAAGAATTGGCTACCAATATTGAAGGCAACCTCCATTCATCTAAGATTGAGCCTTTCAAAAATCCAAGGGGAAAAATGGACACTAAGCCTAAGATAGTCCACAATACCGAGCCTACCTTAGACCTTTGCACCAGCATGGAAAAATTGCAAGCTACTATGGATGGAATGATGAAAAATCAAGAGCTAATGATGACTAGGATTGTCAACCTAGAAAGAGCCCACAAACAAGCACCAAGGGTCTCTTACAAAGGCCAATTCCAAAGGGGAAACCAAGTTTATAAACCAAAGAATGAACAATAGGTCCCTAATACCCTAGCCCCTGCAAATATCGTGGATGAAAATATTTGGTGCTTGCAGTGTAGTGAAGCACATTGGGAACATGAGTGTCCTTACAACAATGATGGCCATGAACAAGTGAAAAATATGGGTCATGTCATGGAAGGCCCCCAAATAAATATCACTCTTGAAGAACATCGGGAGTGCGTAAAAGAAGCATCTGAGCTTGCTAGAATGGCAGTGATAAACAACCTAGCCCAAGAATCAAAAGAGAAGTTGAAGAAACAAGAATTCCAGCTGTACAGACGAAAGAAGCTGAACCAACCCATTTCTACCATTCTTATGGAAGCTCAAACAAAACCTCCACCCTCGAACATTATCCTCCCTAAAACTTCCAAACCCAAGAGGGTGGACTTAAACTTTGACTTTGAAGGGGCACTATATAAGATGCATGTAACCATCCCTCTAAGAGAAGTCATTAAGGTACCATATGTTAAAGAAAATTTTGACAACTTCTTCAAAGGATCAGATGGACCCATGGACCCTCCTATTATGTTACAAGTTGATCACTTTAGGGTCCAGTATGACGAACATCCCCCCTTCTTTATGACCTTGATAATGAATAAAAGGAGCCATAACAATTGCATGTTGGATTCAGGGGTCGATGCTAATATGATGTCCCTCAAGGTCATGCAACATATGGGTCTAGAAGTCACAAGACCCTACATGAATGTGTGTGGCTTCGATTCTAGAGCCATACCCACACATGGGGTAATTCAAAACATGGAAGTTTGCCTCAAAGAATACCCTGAAAAGGTAGTCCACATTGACATAGTGGTAGTAGATGTCCCAGATGTGTGGGGAATGTTATTGTCTAGGAAGTTTTCCTCAATGATGGGTGGCACTCTTGAGATGGACCTCACTTATGTGAATATACCTTTGAAAATTGGAACCACAGGTCATCTCCCGAATGTACCTATGACTACAACTGATGTGTGAGAAGCTAGTGATCCCATCAAATATGACAAAGCACATGAGAAAATCATGGAAAGTCTTCCTGAGTTTTCTACAAATGATATGCCTTTTGTGACAGAGGAAGACTTCGATCAGATTCAATGGCCCAATAAAGAAGAATACCAACAACTCCTAGACAAATATAAAGACAAGGAGGTTGGGACTGTGAATTTACTAAAAATAGGAGAAAGTGACATATTGATTCAACCTTCCCAATAGAAAGTCTTTACAGCAGAATCCCACCCCCCTCCCTCTGCACAGTACACCAGGGTTGTTAATGGAACAACCAAATACAATATCAGAGAGTAAAAGGAAGGGAATGTAGTATGGATGTGGGATACCACGAAAGGAGAATGAACTAATGTCAAAGGAAGTACTCAATCTTGGCTCAGGCCCTTCAAAGTTGGAAGAAAATCAGTTGACGACTCTTAGTACTTTTCCACTTTGGAAGGAAGAATATGCCCATTACCCATTAACGGGAACCTCCTCAAACCCCACCAAGGTGGGGGGACTTGACTTCATAGGTGAGTGCAGGTAAGTAGGTAGGCCTTTTTCATTCATCGTATATACCATTGCATTGCATCCTAGAGTAGTTTGCTTTCACACTTGTACATATGATTGTTTTTTTTTTAGTTATATATATATGAGTTGGGCGTGATATCACCACCCCAAATGATTACTGATAATTACTACTGAGATCAAGAAGGTTACAGGTTATGCCAGAGATGCTGAGGTTCTTATGCACTCTACAGTGAGCACATGTCCCCGAGTTGGAGCCAGATGTTATCCCCCACTTTTAGGGATAACTAAGGAGATTATGTCTTGAGACCCACAAGTCCTAGACATGGAGTAATGAGAGCTAGATCGACTTGAGCATGGCCCTAGAGGGCCCATATTTTCTTCCTTTCAGTGCCTCCACTTTTTCATCAGCATCAACATCCATCACCTTCGACTTGGTCCTGTATAAGAGATGGTTCTTACTCCATGAGGTAATGAGTCCAGGTATCATGGTATGTGTCACTCTGATCCTCAAAACCTTTGAATATGTGTATTTAATTCATTTTATTTATGATGGGTGCTTCGATCTTATACTTATCCACTTGACCATGTCTAGCGGGAATGACAGGATGACCTAGAAAGATTGCACCCATAGGTTTTGAGTTTCCATTGGGGGGAAATTATGAAAAGTCATTGTCCACTCCCATCATACTTACCACTTTCCATCTTACTTCCTACTCATCCATCCCATTACATTGGTCCAAGCATTGGGTTGGCCAATTATTTAAGAGTTTCACCTTGTCTTGTGGGAAGAAGGGGCTGAAGGCCTAGAAGGTAAAAGAAACTAGAAAAAGATAAAATCCTAAAATTAAAACCTCGAGATGCTTCTCCCACGGATCCCCGAGAAAGCAGTAAAAGGCTTCTCAGTAAGAAACAAGAGGGACCCATAAAAATAATAAAAAAATACCTAGTCAAAGGATAGGGGGTCTCATCACGAGCCATCTTATTAGGTCCATGGGCATCTAACAGTATGGCACTACTAGCAGCTGGTTACCATGCCAGGGTAGTGTCTCTTGGTTGCATGGCCAAGAGAAAGGGGGTCTCATCATGAGCCAACCTTCTCATCTCCGTGAAAGTTCTTGTGGGTAACATTTCCACCACTGGTCACAACACCAGGGCAGTGTCCCCTAATTAGCTTCTTGATGAAAAAGCAATAAAGAATAAAGAATAAAAGGCATGAATGGGCTTGGAAACATTTGCATCCAGGACTGGTGCAACTTGCCTTTTACAAAGGCACCCATAGGTAAGCCCTGCATTTCCCTGCTTTCACTGCACCCCTTGTTAGGACATCCCTTATCCACCTCACCCATTTACATGAATTGGATTTAATATCTTTTAGAGACATCCCTTTTCCAATGGATACTAGCCCAATAGGATGCTCTGTTATTTCCTCCAAACTTGCATTGCATATTTTTATAATGTCTTTGAGCACTTGACTGGGTAAAAGGGGTTTTATGCACATGTTTAATAATATTGATGATTAGATGTGATTTCCATTACTATGATCCCTATGACTTATGAGCCCATGGAGGGTGTATCTGTTGATGTGCAGGATCATACTCAACAGATAGGTACCACATTGGATAAGTACAGATGGGGAGATGATTAGTTTGAACATCCATGGGGCTGAATATCCCACCAAATGGATTCTAAGACCCTAGCAGGGGGCAGAGACATGATAGAGGGGTTTACACCAAAGAAGAGGAGGATGTTCCATAGAGGCACCCTTTCAGAGCCTTACCTAGGGGGGTTGTTCCCTCTCCACTGGAACGTTGGCCTTGGAAGTCCCATAACATCACTCAACATGCCCATGATGTCATCCATCATTGTGAACATTTTGGGGAGGTAGTTATGGCAGTGTGGCAGCTTGGAGAGGCCCAAGGAGGGATAACATTTTTCTCCAGGAGGCCTATGATGCCCTAAAAAGGGACAATGTCACCCTAGGAGGGGCATGACGTCTTACTTTTTGATTGATTAGGGTTTCATTATGAAATTTTAATGTAAAACTGTATTATTGTGTATCTTGTGTTATCAGACTAATCGGTAGGTGCAGACACTAACAGATCTCCCTAGATCCACCTGGATCTAGAATAAAACATGACAGGACATGACTCTTTCCCTAAGTTTTGACCATTGAATTAACTAGTAGGAAGGAACAAGTAACATACCTTAGTATCACTTCCTAGGGTCTCTGTTGCTCCCGCTTCGCTCCGGTGGTCTCGTGAGGTCAAGACCAAGACAACACAAACCAACCAAAGTGAAGATAGTAAAATATATTCAACTGTCAACTTATGTGTATGATCAAGGAATTACACAATAAAGTGAGAATAGATTTATGGGAAAGGGAGATGCCACTGTATCATATTGATTGAAAGTAAAGATTACAACCTGATTGCCTTGATGTTGCAAGATTCCTTTCGATGGCTCTTGGCTCCAACACACACACTTGCTCAATCCTTGTATGAAGAAGATCAAAACCTCTTGAGAGACTTGCTAGGGTCTCCAAGCTCCTGTTCAAGCTAAGTCCTTCACACAATTCTTTCACCAATTCTCCAATGAATCTTGCTTAACCTTTTCCATGAGAATTCCCTCAATATATAGGAGAGAATGAGATGGTTACTTGGATAAGAATGATCCCACAATATCAGGGAATCCAGTACAAGGATAACCATTCGAATGCCAACCCATTCTTCTAGAAGATTCCCTTCTAGAACCATCGAAAATACACCTTTTTCCATGCTTTAGAGAAGGTTCGCACCTTATCTATGTTACACAGTGCAAGAAGTTCGCACCCCAACTTAAGGCAGCCTGCGAGAATGTGTCATTCTCGCACCCTGGGATACTAGCAGCCTGCGAACTCTCTTCAAAAATGAGTTTTCTGGTAAGAGATGAACATAACTTCTCTTAGGAGAAAGTTCTTATGAGGAGACTGAGTACACCATCATCAATACATCATCATGATGACCAAAATCATGGGTAATAGAATGCCCCCCAAAGTATGAGGCCGAAACTAGTGACAGCCGAAAGACTTTGTACGCTGCATGTGTGTGTCAAAAACCAGGAGCACACCTAATTGGAAACCTGTGCACAAACAAGCATCTGCAGAATATCGTATATATCAATTCTGAGGTAGGCATTCCCATACTCAGATCATAGACGGATGAAAATTGTAGACATGGGTCATGGACACCAATCATACACTGTGGATCCATGCCGTCAAAATATAGCATAGCCACCAGGAATACATTGTGGATCTATGCAAGAAATTTCAATTTAAGATGACATAGCCACGAGACATACACAGTGGATCTATGTGTCGCAAATTATACATACTCCATCGCAACCTGGACAAAGAGATGATATCCATGGTCTTCAATCTCGTTGCCCTAAAGTACGAATCTAACCATGTGATTACAAGTGTTGAAGTCGAACATGGCAGAAACCACTTGATTACTGGTCATTGATGGGACCGTTAACAAGTGCGAGGGAAATCACCATTGATGTTAATGACTCCCAAGGTATTCTAGTACAATCCATCGAGTGTGAATGAGTGAGTTGAAGTCAAACATCTGATGGAATCTTTTGATCAAGGGTCAATGATGAAAACCCACTGTCGAAAGTGAGGAAACCTTCCATTGAGGCATGGAAGCTCCAAGGTACCAAAGAATTTCTAAGTCTTGATTCTGGATAATGAGCTGAAGTCGACGGACAAAACTCATCATAGGAGGACCTTGATGTATCCCCCATCAATGACAAAAAATGAGTAATAGATTTTGAAGGTGAAACAGAGTAGGATGTAAATTGAACTAGACACAGGGAAGGCCGATACGAAGAGAATGGACAACTGTAGATGGCCGACTCAATAGAGGTTTCATATAGACTTCTCTTGAACATATGAACGACATGACCAATGATTTGGCAACATTGACTCAAAGACGACACATGGAATGACCTTGTAACAAATCGAATGAGAGACCAATGGATTTCCCAAACCGGCTTCAAATATAATGAATGGGGGGTGTCATGTTCAAGAGAGACACTTACTGTCAATTGATATGAAGATGATAACATATCCCCTTCCCAAATTCCCCCCCACCATTTCCGGCGAGTACCTCTTTATTTTTACACAAGCTTGAGGAGGATAACATATGCTTGTTGATATAAGCTTATCCTTTGGATAAGTCCTTTGGAGTATGTTTAACGAACCCTAAGAAGGAGTGGTTCGATCCCATTACGTTTCTATCGATGTTTGTTTAACGAGCCCAAAGATAGAAAACTCGAAGGTTTTTCATGATTATAGAGTCTGGAAAAACACTTAAAAGAGAACTCTCTCAGTTCCTTTTTCGTAAAATAGTCCGATGAGACCGAAAAAGAGATAAATTATCACTCACCAGATGCTTTCTTCAGATACTTTATCGAGCGTGAAAATAGCAAGTTCGCTCGGCTATCTTTTCATGTTTAGAGAGTCTGAAAAGAGCTTAAAGAGGACTCCAAGGGGGTTCCTTTTTCGTATAACCTTGTTGAGCCCGAAAAAGTGATAAAAGTATGCTCGATCGCGTTCTCATGTATTTTCGAGTGCGAGAACGGACAAAGACCATGCTCGAGGTTTTATACAAAAACCATAAAAAACAATCAAAACATGGAAGAAAAAAGAAAAATTATGTCCGCATCCCTGTATATGAACATCGAAGTCATTACGCCTGCAAAAGTTTCACTCAAAAGGACATTAGGGATTAGGTTTTAATAGATAAATAATCATAAAAAACTAAATAACACGGTAAAATTAAATATAAAGGAGTAAAACTCTTTTGACCATATCATTTTCACTTTTCCACTATTTGAGCTCAAAAACCCCTCTTTTACCCTCGAAGTTCGGCATCAGATTGCAGGAGTTACGAGCATCCATTTAGCGAGACGTCAGCGACAGTGAGGTAGGCTCTTTATCTTCTACTCTTTCATGGTTTAATTTTGCATTTTCATTGGTTAAAATTCATTTTGTGAGTTGATTTTATGAGCCCTACTTGCGCTCAACCATTCTCGCAAATGGGCTACACGGGACCTGCGAGAATGGGTGATTCTCGCAGGTGATCCCATAGCAGCCTGCGAGGTTCTCACACTGTGCCCAAAGGGCACCTGTGAGAACCGCAAATCACAAAAGTTTTTAAAGAATTTACTTAATAAAAAAGAACCAATTCATGAATAGAGTTGTTAATACTCTTTTTGTGCTTCTTATGCAGGTAATTGGCCATCAAAATGGTTCTTGAATGGCGTGAAAGGGAGCATGAAGAAGACAATGCCATTGTCGGAAATCATCCACCCACTATTGTTTCTTTAATAAACTGTGGCCTTCTGAAGTACTTTCGTATCCTGGGCATGAGGGCCCAAGTCAGGTTATTAGAGTACCTTGTGCGTATGTGGGATCCCGATCAGCAGGTGTTTCATGTGGGGGTCCACACACTGTCCTTAGATATTGAGGACATTTACTTCTTGACTGGACTGTCACGACGAGGGTACCATGTGAGCCTGACTGGTAGTAGAGGTGGTGGGTTTCCCATGAGTGAGTACTTTCGCTTACACTGTGTTCCCGAGGCATAAAGGAAGAAAGGGAAAGTAGTTATTTGGGGAGTACGGGATTTGACCCTCCATACTATCCTATTCACCATAGCTCAGATGGTTGGGAGTTCTGCTCCTCACATGGCACTACAGAGTTATTTCCAGTATGCCATCGAGTGTACTGAACCTCGGGTTTTTAACTAGAGAGATGTTGTGCTTCATAGTATAAAAAGACAGCTGACCAAATGAATATGAGGCAACCTGAAGAAATTCAGGTACAGATCTTTGTTAGTGTCCTTCTTTCTCAAGATGGTTCCATTACTGAGGCTGTAGGTGGAGTGGAATTTACCGGCTCCCAGGGATCCAAGAATGATGAGATGGTGTCAACTCATGGCCCGACACGTAGTTGGATCGATCATCAAGTATGATGATACCTTCTTTGACTAGCTTCAACCACAGATCTTGATGGTTGATGATTATGCTTATGCCGGGTTGGATTTCCGACGAGATCCGGACTTAGTGCTGCCAGAGGATGCTCAGTTGGGGGAACTTAGTAAGAAGTACACACATTCTTTTCCTTTTTAAATGTTTTTGTGAATTTTTCATATTCAAATGTTTTTTGTTTTATATGTTCGTCGAAAGACTAAATACAAAATCGTTGTTGATGACACAGATGTTGGACCTTACCGACCTCCTGGTACTTCTCCCATTCAGTGGAGAGGAGAGGTGGCGTCAATGCCACAATGGGAAGCCGGGGATTATCAAGCAGTGGAAAAAAACCTAGAGGGTTTGACATGAGATATTCCAGATATGCCTCTTGGAGAGGTTCCACGATGCGATCAATGTCATACAGTAGGAGTGTCAGAAGCCATGAGTCGACTGCTCCGTAGAGTTGCCCGGGCAGTCGTGTGTTACTGTGAACGTCATCCATGACATCACTTTGTAGAAGCCATGAGCTTCGGATTTTGACATTTTGGTCTTCGGACAAAATTTTTTGTAAAAAACTCTTTTGATTGTTATATATACAGACAACTTCTATTGGTTTACCTTGTATTGTGTGAAAACTGATGTGATTGATTTATAAATGATCCAAATGTCTGTCTAATACATAGTTAGCTAATGCATCTGTTAATGTATTTAGGCATCTAGGAATATGTTGATATTCAATGTAATCAAAATAACATTCCAAGATGCGAATTCACAAATACACCCGTAACAAAGTAGATCTTCGAATAGTATAGACATTGCTTAACTGTAGTACTACAAGCTGCGAATCAAGTCGCACAACCAAATGACGGATTCTGAGCGAGATAGCATCAACCAATAATTCAATAATGGCACTATACTCTGCAATGTTGTTGGTCGCATGGCCAAGACACACACCTCGTAAGGAAACAAGTTCATTTGTAGGGGCGTAAATTGCCCATGCAGCGGAAGCAAGGTTCTGAGTACTACAACTAGTGCCATCAACAAAGCCAATATAGAGTAGCGAAGACTCCGACATCTGGAAATCAAACACAATGCCACATAAGGGCAGAGACCAGATAATGACAAAAGAAAACTGTAGTAACACACAAGAAGTATGATACAATAAAAATACAATTACTCGTGCATAGATGATTTTATGCATAGTACTTCTTCAAGTACAACCCATTCCTGGGTTCACTCAAAGGGATACCATCATAATCTACTAACTCATAAGCTCCTTTTTCCAAAACTCGTCAAATGATATAAGGACCTCGCCACATGGCTTCGAATTTTCCATCTCCTAGCATATCTCGATCTTGATCATAGAGGAGAACAAGATCTCCTTCAGATAAAACGTGAGGCTTGACATGTTTTTCGTATTGGGACTTGACACGTTTCTTTTGAGATTCCATAACTAGGGTAGAATTGCATCAAGTTTCATCTAATTGCATAAGATACAATATATGTTCTGCCTCAGCAAAAGTGTTTGGTAGGAGTTCAACAACTAGTTTTAAAGAGGGTATCTCGCATTCAATTGGGAGAATAGATTCCAAACCATAGACTAACTGGAAAGGTGTAAACCCAGTAGAAGATTTGACGGATGTTCGGTAAGCCCACAATGCCGAAAACAACATTGTGTGCCAACTTGTTTTGTGAATCCCTATCATTCGTCAGAGCATAGTTATGCGAACTTTGTTAATTTCTTCGACCTGGCCATTGGCTTGTGGGTAATAGGGCATTGAGTTATCATGGCGAAGACCCAACTTTTCAGTAAGTTCGGACATCATGAAGTTTCTGAAGTGGCTACCGTGATCAGTGAAGATAGCTTGGGGAACACCAAAATGAGCTATGATGTGATTAAAAATGAATAATGTTGCGGTCTTTCTAGTGTTGTTAAATGTCGGCATAGCCTCGACCCATTTCGTAAAGTAATCGATGGCTACAATGATGTAACCATGCCCCCCGACCGAGTGAGGGTGACATGTCATGAAATCGATGTCCCATTTCGCAAAAGGACCAATTGAGACCACAAGGTGAAGAGGAGTAGGATGTGACCGTATCTTTTGATTATAGGTCTGGCAAGCATGACATTTCTGAACGACGATTATGTAGTTGTTAAACAAATAAGGCCAAAAATACCCTGCTCATAAGATCTTCTGGGCAGTAGCATACCCAGACATATGACCACCACATGCTCCAGAATGGAAGTCATTCAGATCTTTCTGGGCTTCATCTAACATTAGACAACGTCAAAAAATAGAGTCAATCCCCCAACAATAAAGAGTATCCCCAAGGATAATGTATTGACGGGCTTGATAGCGTATGCGACGTCGCTCAGTACCGGACAAAGTTGGCTGAAAAGTCTGGGTTTGGAGATATATAATGATATCTCCATACCAAAGATCATCGGTGTTGATAAGGAAAAGAGATTCATCGGGTAATGAATCAACTGCTACATTTTCCATTGCAGAATAGGGAAAGTCGCATATCAACTCAGCAAAAACTAAGGACATCTTGGACTTGGCGCGTTCGAATTCCAAGTCAAACTCCTGGAGAATCACAATCCATTTGGAGTACTTGCCCCCTAGAAATTGACATGTCAGAATGTGTTGCATAGGGTTGCAGTGAGAAATCACTGTAGTCTTGCGCGAGAAGATATAGTGCCGAAAGTGTTGGACGGCTTGAACGACAGCCAAGGCCAGTTTTTTGACATGTAAATACTTGATTTCAGTAGGTTTTAGACTTCGACTCAAGTAGTAAATAACATTTTCGTTGTTAGCATCATCTTCTTGGACGAGAACCATACCAATGGTGTAATCCGAGGCAGCAATATAAAGGAAATAATCGCGACTGTAATCAGGGGGAAAGAGAAGAGGAGCACATGTTAGGGACAATTTCAAAGCTTTAAAAGCATTGTTGGCGATGGCATCCCGGACGAACTCTGAACCCTTTTTCAGTAGCCGCGTAAATCCATGAGTTATATCGGCATAATTTGGGATAAAACGATGAAGAAAGTTTGCTTTCCCCTGCAAACTTTGCAACTGGCGAAGTGTAGAAGGAGGAGGGAGATTAAGGATTGCCTCAACCTTTAAAGGATCCACCCGGACCCCTTGACGCGAAACAATAAAACTGAGAAGGCAACCGGATTCCACGCAGAAAATGCACTTATGAGGATTTAAATGTGTACGGTAGAACCGACAGCGAATGAAAATGGCTCGGAGGTGGGTTGGGTGATCGACTCGACGCATTGAGTGAGCAGGTAAATTGTCCAAATATGGTTGAACGATGTGCTTGATATCATGGAAAGCGTAAAACATAGCGCGTTGAAAATTTGCGCCAACGTTCTTGAGACCGAAAGGAAGTTTTCGATAGGAAAAAGTACCACAAGGACAAATAAAAGCAGTCTTATGTTGATCCTCGGGAACAATGTTGATTTGATTATACCTAGAGAAACCATCTATAAGAGAGAAGATTTCACTTCTTGCGCAATCGTCAACAATCTGATCGATGAAGGGGGTAGGAAAGTTGTCTTTGGGACAAGATTTGTTGATATCCCTATAGTCAACGCATACACGAATATTGCCTTGTTTCTTGTCAATCGGGACAAGATTGGAAACCCAGTCTATGAGAGCCATTGGATAAATAACGTCGGATTTCATAAGTTTCTCGACTTCGAGCTTTATAGCAACCGCTTTACGTGGGTGAACTAGATGAAGGCATTGCCGGACGGGTTTAGCGTCAGGGTATGTCTTTATCTCATGTATCACAATCTGAGGGTCGATACCCAACATTTCTTCGTAGCTCCAGGTGAAGATGTCACAAAATTCTTTGAAAATGGATGTATAGGTGACAACTTCGTCAGAAGAACATGAAGCTCCGATATGGACATTTTAAAAAATCCTAGGTTTGATGGATATGTCAAGGGGAATAGTGGGTGAGATATTCCTTAAGTTCCCTTCAGAGAACACATCGTGTGCAGACTCGAGAACGGTCGAGATGATAACAACGATCGACGGGGTCGAGATCCGTTGATAGTTCTCAATGGTATGTTGCTACAGAAAGAGGATGGAACGATGATGTCCATCGTCCCAAGGGGTGTCCTCCATGACGGACATGATCATCTCGTTAGTGGGAAAAATAACATGAAAAGGATCGGGAGACAACTCATCAAGAGAGGGGGTAGAAGGCATTGCCGATTGAATGGCCTGATAGGCAGATTCGACCGGACTTAACGACATTGCGTTGTCGTAACGAAGATGATCTCCAGGGTTAGGTACTATCCAAGGGTCGTGAGACGCAGGAAGTTCATGAGGCAAGGTGGATATCATGTTGATGGAAGCAACAAAGGAGCATCGAACATCGGGTGGTGGAATGGGGAAAGTACCCATTAACAAAGAGTCCTTGAGAAGGCCTACACCGATGTTCTCATAACCCAGTGGGGTTTTAGCGATAAATGGTACGTTGCCAGTACGGGTGTCGGAATTAAAGAAGGCTAGTTGGTCAACGGTGATGACCTTTCCTTGATGTGGGAAACGTACCACATGGAAAAGAGTCGACACAACTGCATGCATGGAATTGATCCAGCTGCGACCAAGAAGAAGATTGTAATCAAGGGGAGTGTCAAAGACTTCCACTTCGACTTGGACCATCTTGCCTTCTAATGTGATGGGAAATGAAGGAAGGGCACCATAGGGCTTAAAACCAGATCCATTGAAGGCTTTAAGAGTGTTCTAGGATTCATTCAAAGAAGGAGAGCCAATGGCTTTCCAACAAGCAAGAGACATAACACAGGTCGAGACACCCTCATCGATAACGGTTCGACAAATGTTTTTGTCAAAGATAATCACTTGGATCTAGAACGCGAGTTGAGGGGGTAACCTTGGAATATTATCTTCCAAGTCAAAAAATATTAAATTCGTATCCGTCGGATCGATTCCACCAATAGATTTCAACAGTGTCTTCCGTTGCGTAGGACAACTTTGAAGGACTTCAAGGGCTGACATCGCAGAAGGTGCTTGGGCCAAATCCTCAACAATGTTGTAGTTCTGGGCCACATGAGCATGAGGATTGAAAGCCGATTTCTGAACGACGCCCTTTGGGGGGGGTCATAGAACTGTGTCGAAGCTCGGTCATTCGAGATGAAGAGGACTGTTGATAGATGGAGTCACGGGAGAGGGTTGTACCGAGGAAGGTAGTAGATCATCAACCTTCTCTTTAGAGGGAGAATAATCTCTGGATCGAGTAGTGAGTGTAACTTCTCTCTGCTTTGAATTGCCAGTACACATCAAAACATATGATGTAGTAGAAGAGGAGGGTTGGTCATGAATGACCAACTGAGCCTGTTGTTGAGACGGGAAGGGTTGGGACAAAACAGCCGGAGCAGGTGGTTTTGGAGCTCCTTGAAGGAACTTAGTGACCTTGGCGTGTTGTGGACAATCCTTCGTGTAGTGATCATCGCCACAGATAAGACAAGGGTATCAAGGTTTGTGCTTATCCCGATCATCAACAGGGGTAGTTTTGGTTTGCTCTACTTGAGAAGTATTTTTTCCCTCCTTATTCTTACCTCTCCCCTTTTTAGATTTGTTTTTACTGGCTGGGGTAGATTGGACTGCATTTACCTCAGAAGTCTTGCCGGCGGGAGGGGCAGGAGCATTTTGAACATTAGAAGAAGAAGGTTTGGGGTTTGTGCTTGAGGCAGAGTGTGGTTGGGCCTAGAAAGTGCCAATCACACCGTTAGCTGCATGTGAAGCAGCTGGAGTAGTTGAAGTTGGGGAAGTGGAAGGACGAGGTAAATCAGGCAGTAAATCGTAAAGGGTACCTGTTTGTGAGTAAATGAGGTCAAGATATTGAGCACAAATTATAGCCTATTCTTCTGTGACCACTCCACCCATGGCAATGTCACGACCAATGTCATTCACAAATGATTTAGTGAACCATTCTGCCAACAACTGATCGAGGATTTCAAGTTTAATAAGACGTCGTCGCCGTCGCCACTCATGAATGTGATCGGATATATGAGTGACCTTGTTCTATTTGAAAGAAGTCAAAATCTCGGTCCCCATGTCATAGAGAATCGGTAACTGGTAGTGTGTGAGGAAAGCCATAGCTAGGGTGTTGAAGTTAGAGAAGAAACCTCGTGGCAATTCGATATACCACTTCGTAGCAGAACCTGAGAGAGTTTGTTGAAAAAGGCGTAAATGAATAGAGTCATCCATCAACGAGTTTGATGAACACCATAGGTGAAAATTCATAACGTGATTGTTTGGGTCCTCTCCCGCTTTGTCGTCGAATTTGGGAATGTCCAACGGTAGCTTGGCTGGGATAGTAGGCCATCAGGGAGATTGACGAATTGGATCATTTAAAATCCTTGACAAATCCGGAAGATCCAAAGTGGCTATGAAGGGTAACTGTCGATTCACCTGTGGGTAATGGTGGCTTTGGGGGGGAAGCCATGCCGGAAAACCAGTAGGACCATAAGCAGTCTACATATAATGTGAAGACCCAGGCAGATTCGGTGGTGGTTGAAGAGGATAGTAGCTCATAAGATTGTACCCTGGAATAGGGGATTGAGTTTGAGCATTCACCCCCCAAATGGGATTGAATGAACCTAGATATGGTTGGCCCACACTAGGGGGTATTACAGATGCAGATGGAAACTGCTACCCCCCAGTCGATTGAGGAAGATGTTGTATCAACTGATTCCAATACTGGGACAAGGACGGAGGGATGTTTTTCCCATAAGGTGGGGTCGGTCCTCCCATCGAAGGTGGTGTTCCAATTGGGGGAAGTGTGCCAATTGGTGGTTGTGTTCCAATTTGGATTTGC
>ML808365.1:14733-63563 GCA_009831015.1 Picea engelmannii | reverse complement strand
TCTCAGGAGAAAGTTCTTATGAGGAGCATGAGTACACCATCATCAATACATTATCATGATGACCAAAATCATGGGTAACATCTTGGCCTTGTCAACCTTTTGATGACCTAAATTTTAATTAAGGTCATTGGTATGGTATATATTGAGGGTTTTCACTCATATTTTCAATGATATTTCGCTCACACATTAGTGAGGTCTGAAATTTGTGCCCTCATTTAGGGTTTTTCGCTGAAAATTGATGCACACTTGTTGGAGACTTTTCTTGGCTCTTTTTGGCATTTCTATTGGTGGAAGGTTTACAACTAGGGTTTGGCTACATGAATTCTTGGTTTATGTAAGTGAATTTATGCAACACTTCTTTATTCAATGGTTATAGTACTATTTACTTGCATTTTGTTATTATGATTTGCTGAATTAAAACCTTAGGTGACAAGTACATGCTAAGGTCCTTGTCTCATGTCCCTACTAGGATTAAGAGTCATTTGATTTGCTGAAGTAAGATAGAGCCTTGCCATAGCAATACTCTATCCCTAATCTTCTAGCCTAGCCATTTTTTACTTGTTATTAAGCTAAGGAAGGAGAAAACGCACTAAGGCCTAGGGTTTCTACACCTTAGTGAGCCATTTTCCCTAGGGTTTGATTGATGAAGCCTTGCCATAACAACACTTCATCATTAAACTCTCTTGTCCTTAGACATTTCATCTATTACTAAAGCTATTCGTTACCACCTTGTTAAATGAGCTAAAGAAGGAGGAGAAAGCATTAAGGCCTAGGGTTTCTACACGTTAGTGAGCCTTTCTCCCCTAGGGTTTCATTGTTGAGGCATTGCTTTAGCAACACCTCAACATTTGACCCTCTTGTCTTTGGCCATATCATTATCATTTCATCCCTTCAACATTAGCATCCATTTGACTCCATTTTCCCTAATAATGCACTGATCTAAGACTTCTTGTGTTGAGCACCTTGATCACACAAACATCTAATACCTTGAACAACTACTAACCCTTATAAACCTAGCTTAAACTAATATATACTAACCCTACTGCTACCATTATCTCCTTGAGTTATCTTTATACATTGCAACATTTATCTCTTTAAAAGCAATTGAATTATTAGCTAAGGCGTTATTTCTTGATATTGATATTGTTACATTGATTGCCATTAGAATTTATTGTCAAGTGATATATTATAATCACATTATCATTTTGGCCCTTCAACATTTGCAACCATTTGACTCCATTTTCCCTAATAACACACTGATCTAAGACTTCTTGTGTTGAGCACCTTGATTAGACAAACATCCAATACCTTGACTAATATCTACTAACCCTATTGCTACCATTATCTCCTTGAGTTATCTTTATACATTGCAACATTTATCTCTTTAAAATCAATTGAATGAATAACTAAGGTGTTGTTTCTTGATATTGATATTGTTACATTGATTGCCATTAGCATTTATTTTGAAGTGATATATTATAATCATTGTCATTATACATCGTTGACTTGCTTCATCAATATTGTTTATCAATTGATTTATATAACAAGTCCATGATTATATGAAGTACTAACCAAACAAGTGATCTTGCATATGCATAGTTTCTTTGTTGGTTTGTCTCGGGTAGGTACACCTTTTTGGTTATTACTTATATTTATTGGTTGGTTGGTCGACACTTTCTCATCGATGGTGACTTGTGAGGGGAAAATTATCACTTAGCCTTTTAAGACTTTGCCTTCTCAAAACCCTAGGTCACCGAGGGCGTCTCCCCTAGGCCTTACCTCCCTAAACAGAAAGAGTTATCCCATTGACGTGACAGTGGTGGGATAGTCTCAGTTTCACCAATTTTCCCTTCTTCCATCCATCTTTTACATTAACCACAAACTGTGCGATAACAAGTACTGAAAAGGTTATATTTTTGAATCAAGGAGATTCTCTTCAATGTCAATACTGAACTCTTTAGCCTTTGCCAATGATGAAGGATTTTTATCTTTGGGAATGTATTAGAACTGCCCTTCAAAATCATTCATGTAAAGGAGACGAACTGATGATGCTATAGGACGATAATATGTTGGAATTTGATTGTACAACCTGTCAAATGTTGAAATGAATTCCTTTACTTTTTCATTCTCCTTTTTCTTTCTTTGATTGAACTGAGTCCCAAGTGTCCCACCATCTTCTTTTGTCGACAATATGCTCTTGAATAAGTTGGAAAAAACATCATATGACATGATATGATTATCGGGGAGTCCTTTGAACAAATCAAGGGATTATTTAGTCAATGATGATGCAAATAGCCTCATGGCCACATCCTGTAATATAACAGATATAAAAAGTATGCAGAATAGAAATAAAATGATAGGAATGGCAGAATAGCAACAATATAACCAGAATAATCACCACAATAGCACTGAAATGATATAAGAACAACAACATAAATAACACTTTGATTCTGAAAGCACTATTCACAGGCTTCTTCGAGGGGGCAATCTCCAGTTGAGAAATGCTCTATTACAATATTATCCAAGCTAGGGTTCTCATACCCTTGACTCCTATTTATACTAAATATGTCTATTAAAAGAAGCATCTAGAGGAAGATCCTTCTAGAAGTGAAAGCTTCTATTAGGTCTTCTTACATCTTCCTTATTCTATTTTATTGAAAGACCTTATTAATATTGACCTTTGTTACATCCGAATATATTGTTCTACCTATGTGTAGGTTAGGACCCTAACATGTCTGCCCCCTTAAAAACAACCTTGCCCTTAAGGCTTGAGATGAGGAAATTGTTGCAGAATGGTAGCTAGTTCCTAAGTGGCATATGTTGTAGTTGTATCTTTCCACTGGACTAGCACTTCCTTGATGGTTCTCTGGCATAGGCGACGCTCACGCTGGTCCAAAACTACTTCTGGCTGTAGCCAAATGGATCCTTCTTCAGCTAACTCGGGAAGGTTGGTTTGAATTTGGCACTTATCTCCAATCACCTTCTTTAACCATGAAACATGAAAAACAAGATGGAGCTTCGAGTGGTTGGGCAAATCTAACTAATAGGATACTTGTCCCACACACTTGAGAATGGTATAAGGACCATAAAATTTGGGCGCTAGCTTCTGACAATGCTCAACCTTAAGGGAAGTTTTCTTGTAAGGTTGCAGTCGAAGAAACACTTGATCCCCTTCTGCAAATTGACGTTCAGAGCAACCTTGATCTGCTTGTTGCTTCATGCGATTCTGTGCCATGACCAAATTCTCTTTGAGGGTATGGAGAATAGCCTCTCGAGTTGTAAGTGTTTGGTCAATCGCTTGGACCTTCGAGGCACCCGGTAAGTACGAGAGAACTGAAGGTGGATTCTATCCATATACCACTTCAAAAGGAGTCATGCATGTAGTTGTATGGTATGAAGTGTTGTACCACAATTTAGCTAGAGGTAAACATTGAGTCTATTGATTTTGCTTTTCCGAGGAAAAACACCTCAAATATGTTTCCAAACACTTGTTGACAACTTTCATTTGGCCATCAGTCTGGGGATGATAAGTTGTGCTGAGATGCAATTCGGTGCCTTGTATCTTGAACAGTTCTTGCCAAAAATTGCTTGTGAAAGTTGGGTCATGATCAGAAACAATAAAGTGTGGCATGCCATCAAGATTGAAGACCCGATCCATGAAAATTTGAGCCACCATGGATGTTGTAAACGGATGTTGAAGGGCACATAAATGAGCATACCTGGAAAGGCGATCAACAACCACCATGATGACTGATTTATTTCCCGATTTGGCTAAGTTTGTAATAAAATCCATAGAGATATCCTTCCAAATAGAAAGTGGAATTGGGAGTGGTTGTAGTGTGCCCAAAGATTTGAATGTTTCTCCCTTGTTTCATTGACACACATCACAGTCAGTAACAAAATTACAAATGTCTTATTTCATACCATCCCAGAAAAAGGAACGTTTGACCCTGCCATAGGTTTTGGTGAACCCAGAGTGCCCTGCTGTGGGTGTAGCATGAAGCTTAGAAAGTACCATGGATTTAAGCTTTAATTTTTTACTTAAAATACAAACGACCTTTGTATTGAAGTTCATCATGGAGCCAAGAGTACCCTGGGGAAGCTGGAGCATTGGACTGCAATTGTTGGATCAACTGCGGACTTTTGGGATATTGTAGCAATTCCTGGCGAACGACTTGGAGCCAATCTGGTACAATGAATGAAAGAGGAAAAATTGATCCTTCATCTTCATATTTTTGGGAAAGTGCATCCGCAACCACATTGTCTTTGCCTTTCTTGTAAATGGTCTCATAATCATATCCAAAGAGCTTAGTCACCCATTTTTGTTGTTCTGGGGAGGAAATGAGTTGTTCCAGAAAATACTTGAGGCTTTGATGGTCTATATTAATTTGGAAACATTTCCCCAATAGATAAGGGCGCCACAGATCAACAACATCCATAATAGCCAACATTTCCTTTGCATAGATGGATTTGCCCAGATTTATTTCAGATAGTTTCTTGTTGGTAAAGGCCAAAGGTTGACCCTCTTACATAAGGACAACACCAATTCCTTTCCCTGAGGCATCACATTCCAACACAAAGGTCTGTGAAATTGGGAAGGGTGAGGACTGGAGTGGTGCACATGGCCATTTTCAAGGTTTTAAAAACTTGAGCAGCGACTGGATTCCAAGTGAAAGAGTTCTTTTTTAGGAGAGCAGTGAGAGGTGCTACAATCTTCCCATAATTCTTAACAAAATTGCGATAATACCCTGTTAAGCCCAGAAATCCACGCAAGATCTTAAGAGTCTTTGGGTGAGGGTAGTCTTTCATAGCTTCAATCGTTTGAGGATCCACACTGATGCCATCCTTGCCAACCAGATGACCCAAGTATTCTACTTCTGAGGCACCAAAAGCACATTTAGACTGTTTCAGGAAAAGTTGGTGCTGAGATATTAGATGGAGAACTCGATCCACATGAGAAAGATGGTATGTCCAGGTTTTTCTATAGATGAGGATATCATCAAAGAAAACTAAGACAAAATGGTGGGAAAAAGGACAAAAGACATGATTCATGAGGCTTTGGAAGGTGGAAGGGGCATTACACAAGCCAAAGGGCATGACCAAAAACTCATAGTGGCCCTCATGAGTTCTAAAGGCAGTCTTGGGAATGTCTACCTCTTTCATACATATCTGGTGGTAGCCCGAACGAAGATCAAGTTTAGTGAAGAATTGGGCACCACCCAATTCATCCAGGAGATCATCAATGACATGAATGGGGAATTTGTATTTGATGGTAAGTTTGTTGAGGGCACGAAAGTCATGACACATTCACCAAGAACCTTCTTTCTTCAGGACCATGACCACAAGAGAAGAGAAGAGGCTCATACTATGGCAGATAACGCTTGCATTAAGGAGTTCCTGGACCATTTTCTTAATTTCATTCTTTTGGGAAAAGGGGTGACGATATGGATGGATATTGGGAGGAAGGCTTCCGGGTAAAAGGGGAATGGAATGATCATGAACATCAGGGGAAGGATGGAGTCCTTGGGGAGTGGAAAATACCAATTGATGTTTAGAAAGGATGGCTTGGAGGTCTTGCGGGACCGAGGGTGTCTTTGTTGCTTGTATGGCATGGATTTGGGCGATAACACTAGAATGACCTTTTTTTAGCAACTTTTCCATGCGATGGGAACTAATGATCTCAGGTGATCCGATAGTGATGCCTTGGAAATTATATTTGTGGCCCTCCTGGTCGAATTGCATGGTTATGTCTTTAAAATCCATGAGAATGGGACCCAAAGTCCGTAGCCAGTCTGCACCCAATAGAATGTCACAACCTCCCATGTTGATAGAAAACATATGGGATTTCAGGTGGTAGTCCCTAATTTGGAGATGCACATTTTCACAACGTCCTCCACATTTCATGGAACCACCATTGGCAATCACGATTTGGAAATTATTGACAGCATGGATGTAGCAATGAGTTTCTTCGGAAATGTGGCGATGAATAAAATTATTGGTGCTGCCACTATCAACCAGAATGATGACCTTCTGATGCTTGATGTAACCAATTAGCTTGAGGGTTTGGTGAGCGGAGAAGCCAGTGAGAGAATTGAGGGAAATGATCGGTTCTACTTAGGGAGGGTATGAGGGAGGGGTTATGTCAATGGATTCAGGTGACTCAAAAACAAGGGGACTTTCTACATCCTCTTCTGAAATATCCTCTGAGATGGCCATAAAAATCTTTTGTTATGTACACTTGTGGCCCGAGAAATATTTGTCATCATAGTTATAACAAAGGCCTTTGAGTTGGCATTCAGCCATTTTAGCCCTGGTCAATTTTTGGATCTTTAGTGGAGTAGAGGGAGTAGTGGGATTGACTGGTTTAGGGCGAGGGATAAAGGAAGTTTTTTGGTT
The DNA here is from genome assembly GCA_009831015.1 of Picea engelmannii. Taxonomy (NCBI): domain Eukaryota; kingdom Viridiplantae; phylum Streptophyta; class Pinopsida; order Pinales; family Pinaceae; genus Picea; species Picea engelmannii. The sequence goes on along the minus strand of ML808365.1, from coordinate 57,167 downwards.
TTGAGAAGATACAACTTGTTGTGCTTCTTTAGCTCTTTTAGTAGCTATTACACATTATTTTTGTCATCCCTATGACCGTTAATGATGTAAACCTATATTTTTCCTTCAGAGGGGTTAGTGGCCTAAGTTACTGAAGAGAGAAGGGAGAAGAACTTTTCCTGAGAAAAGAAGTTTCATTTTCCTTTGTATAAACCCTATAAAAAATGAAGTTCGCAGGTTGCATTATAGCTAGGTTGTGAGAATGCCTAATTCTCGCAGGCCGCATCATAGCTAGGTCATGAGGAGTTCGTAGTATGCTCTATAGGCAGGGTGTGAGAATGCTTACACGTGGGAAAAATGAGTGTTTTCTCGAATATTCTAGAAGGGGAAACTTCAATGGTGAGGTGGCATCCGAATGGTTTGGATATTACTCGCTTTCATGATTTAGTGGGATCATCCTAACCTCCTCACTTTATCCTCTTCATCTTATAAAAGGAGAGGAGCTCTCATGGAGAAGGGATAAGTTGGATTTGGCTTGGGATTATTAGCTTGGTTAGAGTGGTTTTGAGTTTTCCCTTTGTCAATATAGATTGTGAATACTATCAGATCTGTGCTCTCAAAATTCTTGGAGTGAAAGTGTGTGGGGAATGAAGGATAGTTGGAAGGGACCTTACCACATCAAGGCCATGGTTGTAATCTCTCTTTCACATTTAATATGATACAGTAATATGATTCTTTCCTATAAATCTTGTTGTGTTTTATTGTATGATTCCTTGATCACATACATAGGTTTATATTGAGTTTATGTTATTGCTATCACTTTGGTTGGTTGCGTTCTTTTGCAGGTTCATCATTGTATGAGCGTTGGAATGGAGCTAGGATGGCGATGGCGAGAGGAAGCAACATTTAAATGGTATGTCACCCATCCCTCTCTAGTTAGTAAATTCAATATCTAAAACTTAAGGAAATCGTCATGTTCTGGTGTGTTTTGTTCTAGATCTAGGTGGATCTAGGGAGATCAGTTAGTGTCCGCACCTACCGATTTATCCAATAAAAAAATTAGGGACCATACTGGGGAACAAATTGTTTCCTAGTTAGTCTAGTTTCCCTTCCTTTGATTTCTTTTTTTCTGGTTTCTAAGTCTGTGGGACATCCATCCAGACTCTCTGGATTTAGAGGTTCACTTAGATTCCCTATCCTTTTTCAAAATTTTCTTTGATTACAGACATTATCGCACTGTACCTATCTACATCCTGTGGAAACCATTTATTTTTGCACCCTGCTGTTAGATCCAGTGCGAACTTCTCACACCCTACTAGTGTCTAGCCTGTGAGAATACCTAATTCTCTCACCCTACCAGTGTCTAGCCTGCGAGAATACCTAATTATCACACTGTACTCTACTACTAGGCTGCGAACTTGTTTGTAAACTTTTTTGGATTGGGTCTTGTCATCTTTTGATGACCCAGTTTTTCTTTGATCAGCTGGATTGAACTTTTGGAGCCTATATTGATCTGTTTGCAGTCTGCTTGACATTCTTTGAGTTGCTTTTAGCCATCTTTTCTTTTTTTGGTTTTGAAGGATTAGTCTCTTTCTTTGAGTGTCTTTCAATTACAAAGCATGTGTTTTCTTTAGAATTGTTTAGGGAAAGATCAGAGTTCTTCTGAATAGTTCGCTTTAAAAGAAAACTTTTAGTTTGAGTTTCTTTGTTTTAAGAAAGTTCATTATTGCTTTTAGTGAAATTTTTGAAACAAAAAGATTTAATGTCTTTCTTTATATTAGATTGGGGGCATCCTTGCATTTGAAGTAGCGAAATTTCATGATTCTTGGAATTTTTTGGTCTTAAATTCCAACCATTTTTTGGCCATGAATCGTGCATTGGTGTACAATACCTTCTTCTCATTTCTTGAGAATCTTTATATTGATGAGTTTAATGAATTTTGGGACATCACGCATATGGGAATGATACATTTTTTCTTCTTATCATAGCATAGCTTTCATCAAAATGAAAATATTGCATCTTCATCTCTTTGCATAACTTTTGAGTCGGTCAAAACACCATATTGTCCACACCATTTTCTTTTTGAGTAACAACAGCCATAAAATAAAGCGCTTATAAAAATTGATTAGAAATTTTTATCTTTTATGGTAGAAAACCTACATTAGATTAGTCGTAGGGCTTTGGAATAGGTTTGAAAGATAACTTTCCAAAGTTGCAAACAAACATAGTATCTTGTGATAAGGAGAGTTAAATCCACTTACTACATTTTGTCCTGGGAAGCCCTTCTAACACAAGGGTCAATCACGAGGTCGCATTGAGACTGACAGAGTTACTCACCCTGCTTTGTTGGTCTTGGTGTAGAGATTGCACATATTATGGGAGTCACTTGAAGGTATACCCACAATGATGAGTGGAAGCCTCTCAAGTTGATTTCGGGCTAGATACCTTGCCCTTGCATGTGGATCAGACTGTCGATTTTTTCCCTAAGCATCATTGTTGTTTGTGGTAACCTTAGTGGCCTATCTCTTTAGGGTCTTTACACAAGGTGACTATGGAGGGGCAAGTCTTCACGGTACTTGGAATTGAAGTTGGCCAAACTCACTCGGGCTCCTTGGAGGGTATACCCACGATTATGTGTGGGAGCTTGCACCACGGTTTAAGTTCGTTAAGAAAGTCGTCAACGTAACTTTTCAACGCTTTCTATATTAGCCCCTTCTTACTTTTTTCCCGTGATGTTGGATTTCATCACGAACTAGTGCGTTCATTTTGAGAAGGTTTTGTTTGCTTGCTTTCTTGCTTATTAGATTTTTAGCGTGTGCTATTTATTTTCCCTAGAGGACTCTAGATTGGATATTTATTTAATGGCATCAGTTCCCAAAATGACCAATGAAGGAACCTCTGCTCCAGGGGAAACTTTTGTTTTTCCTTCTTACGGAAACATTGGTCCTCTTCACATCGCTACTTTGAGCCTTCTAGGTCTCACAATTGGATTACCGGTATGGTTGTTTTCCACTTAGGTAATCTCGAATGTAGTAAGTGATTCGGTCATAAGAACTTCCCCCCAAGAGAATCAACCTCATGTTGATCCTTGACCTTCTTCACCAGTAAGGTCTTCTTCACCTTCTTCGCTTGCAAGGTCGCCTTCCATTTCATCTTCGTCGTTGAGTGAAAGTTCTGAAGCTAGTAACCCAGTGAATAAGAAGAAGAAGAAAAGAAAGATTAAGAAGAAGAAAGATAAACAAGGGTCAAAACCTCCAACCACTGTAAAACATGTTGGAAAACAACTAGTTACTGTTAATCGTGTTGGGAGTGTTGATGATGTCAAGATCACCCAAACAACTCGTAAACCAAAGTACCCTTGTAGGCTTTGGAAGGGTAGCCGTCTTCTTAAGGATTTCCTTAGTTTATCCAAGGTTATAGAATCTTTGTCTACACACCCTCACCAACTTGTGTCATCAGCCTCTGAACATGTTGATGACCTCCCGTCAACTAGTCAAGATACTGTTGAGAAGAAGAAAAGTATAGTCAAGTTCCCATGTATGTTATGCAAAGGGAGTCATCTAACTCACCTTTTCCCTCATATGAAAGAATCCTCAAAATTCCTGGAAGACATGCCTATTTCATAGCCCCAACTTCCAGCCGCTTAGCGCAAGCTTACTCTTGACCCCCCTACAGTTGATGGAATGATCACTCCGGTCCCTTCACCGATCAATTCGGTTGATCATGTCATCAATCTGGTCATGTCCTTAATTGAACCAGTTGACAAAGTGGTCGATCCGATCCCATCTTCGGTCGATCCCACTCTCCCTTTAGAGAGTGTTAACAAAGTGGTTAATTTGATCTCATCCTTGGTCGATCCCACTCTCTCGTTAGAGAGTGAAACCCAAGAGGTTGATCTGTTTCCACTTGTCTACCCCACTCTCCCGTTGGAGGATGAAACCCAAGTGGTCGATCTGATCTCTCTGTCAGTCGATCCTACTCTCTTGCTAGAGAGTAAACCTGATACTTCACATGTTTTTCTCGTTGATACCAAATCTCCCGTGCTGAGGGGTATTCCTCCTTCTCCTGTAGGACCCCCTCCAAGTAATGAGGCCATCCGTTTTGATTAGGGTGTGCTAACTATACCTCGTCTTCCCTATCACATTCCTTTCCATATTATAGTACAGGTTTGTGGTCGAGACATTCCTCAGACACTGATATATGAAGGTGCATCTGTTAGTATTTTGTCCTCTTTTGCTTGGCAAGCTTTGGGTTATCCTCCACTTGCACTGGTTACACAGAATCTGTTAGCTTTTAACATAAGAACCAATCAACCTTTAGGGACCTTTCCTTAGTTTCTTGTAACTTTGGGAGGGAAAACTGTCTTTATTGAAGTCATGGTAGTCCAAGACCCCTTGGATTTTACTTTACTCCTTGGGCGAGATTATGTCTATGCCATGAAAGCTATTGTGTCTACTCTTTTTTGTGTGATATCTTTCCCTCATGATGGATGAGTTGTGACTGTTGATCAACTTTCATTCATTGACCCCGACTAGATTGCCTCCCTAAATGGTTCTTATATGCAGATGGTATCGCCCCCTCCACAGGTCAATTATGTGGCGTTTTCGCCCATGGCTTCAACTTCTGATGACTTAGATCCAGTAGTTGACATGGTGATTTCTTCGATAGGGTAGTTAGAGCCTGATATCTTTACTCCTATCATGACCCTCAACATGGTGTCCTTCTAGAGTGTGTTTCTTCCTTCCAATGAAGACCTCTTGAAATCCATGATCGAGTTTTGTCGCTTGAGATGGTGTCATTCTGGAGGATTGTCCTCTTGGAATCCATGATCAAGAAGAGAGACTTACAAGGATATTTTTTGTGTCTTTGAGGAAACCTCGTTAAAAAATGAAACAGAGGTCTTTAAGCATGGTTTTTTGATTTCAAGCTCGTTAAAAAATGAAACCACTTACGAGGATATTTTTTTTCTTCTTTGTGGCAACCTCGTTAAAAACTAAAATAGAGGTTACGAGCATAGTTCTTGTTTCTATGTCAAGCTCATTAAAAAATGAAATAGTTTTCCCCCTCTCTGTTTGAGTCAAGTCCTTCATCTAGTATTTGAAGCTTCATTTCCTTCACCTTTGTCTTTGGATGAAACAAAGCTTGGGGGGCAATACTTCCAGCCTCTAGACTTCATGCTGATGTAGAGTCGCTAGTTTCTTAAGCTGGGGACTATGTACCAACCATCCATGTGTTATGCATTGGGAAGTCCAAGCATAGTTTTCTATGGTTCAAGCTTGTGTAAAAATGAAACCACTTACCTCAAGCATAGTTTCCTCTGGTTCAAGCTTGTGTAAAAATGAAACCAGTTCCAAGCATAGTTTTGTTTTGTTTTAAAGCTTGCATAAAAATAAAAACAATCCTGAGCTTAATATTTTTTCTTTCTCATGCTCGTAAATACATGAGAATAAGTTACCAAGATTAGTCTTTGTTATTTCTCATACTTGTAAATCAATGAGAATGTAACCGAGTATACTTTTATCACTTTTTTGAACTCGTAAAGGTTATATGAAAAAGGAACCCACTGGAGTTCCCTTTAAGATCTTTTCAGACTCTCTAAACATGAAAAGATTATCGAGCAACCTTGTTATTTTCACGCTCGTTAAAGTATTTGAAAAAAATGTCTATTGAGCGATAGTTTATCTCTTTTTTGGTCTCATCAAACTACTTTACGAAAAAGGAACTGAGGGAGTTCTCTTTAAGTTTTTTTTAGACTCTATAAACATGAAAAACCCTTGAGTTTTCTTTCTTTGGACTCATAAAACAAACATTGAAAGGCCCATATGGGACCTGAGTTTTCTTTAAGTGTTTTTCACAGTCTCTAAACATGAAAAACCCTTGAGTTTTCTTTCTCTGGACTCGTTAAATAAACATCGAAAGGACCAAATGAGACCGAACCACTCCTTCCTAGGGTTCGTTAAACATACTCTGAGGGACTCATATGAAGGATGAGCTTACATTTCAAGCATATGTTATCCTCCTCAAGCTTGTGTAAAAATAAAGAGGTACTCGCCAGAAATGGTGGGGGGGAAAATTGGGAACGAAATATATATAAACCTGTATTCCATGGACGAGTCACTTTTGAACATGACACCCTTTCACTGACCTTGTGTCTAGGTTGGAAAATCCACTTATCTCTTGATCATACTCCTTTATAAGATTAAAAATCGGTCTGTGATCCCTGTTGTTGAGTCAATGTTTCCAAGACAGTTGTTGTATCATCAATATGTTCAAAGAGATGTCGAACCCGAAAAGCCTTCTATTGCATCGACCATTTTTGCAGTCCTTAAAGCCTTATATTACATCGGCCATCCCTGAGTCAGTCTTGAATCACTTGTTACTCTGATCTACTTCAAATCTTGTTACCCGTTTTGTGTCATTGATGGGGTATACATTAAGGACTTCCTGTGATGAGTTTTTTCTTGTCGAATTCAACTCATTATCCAGGAATTAGACTTATAAACTAATTGGTACCTTGGAACTTGCATGCCTCAATGGCAGGTTTCCTCGTTTTCGACAGTGGATTCACATCAATGGTCCCTTATCAAGAGATTCCGTTGAGTGTTTGACTTCAGCTCATTTATTCACATTCGTTCGGATTGTACTAGTGTACCTTGGGAGTCATTGACATTAATGGTGATTTCCCTTGCACTTGTTAACGATTCTCATCATTGAACGATAATTAGGTGGTTTCTACCATGTTCGACTCCAGCACATGTATTCACATGGTTAGATTCGTAGTATAGAGTGGTGGATATGAAGACCCTGGATCTTTTCTGTCAAATTCAGGTTGCGTTAGAGTATATTCAGATTGTATTGGTGCATAGATCCACAATGTATGTCTAGAGGCTATGTTCAAATTTGAGTATTTAACACATAGATCCACAGTGTATTTTTGGTGGCTATGTTCAGATTTGAGTCATATTGGCATGGATCCACAGTGTATGTTTGGTGGCCATGACCTGTCTTACTTGACATGGATCTTCACATGTCGACATTTATGATTTGAGTCATTTGTATTCTAAGTATGGGAATTCCTACCTCAGTGATGATATATTATTGTACTGTATTTCCTTGTTTGTTGGCAGGTTTCCGACCCACTTTTCCTTGTTCCCTACACACACTCGCCAAAGTATTTCAGCTATCACTCTGTTCTAACTTCATACTTTGGGGGGCTCTCTGTTACACATTATTTTCATCATCCCTATGATCGTTAATGATGTAAACTTATCTGTTTCCTTCAGAGGGGTCAATGGCCTAAGTTCCTGAAGAGAGCAGGGAGAAGAATTTTTCCTGAGAAAATAAGTTGCATTTTCCTTTGTAAAAAACCTATAAAAAAGGAAGTTTCCAGGCTGCATTATAGCTAGGGTGTGAGAATGCCTGATTCTCGCAAGCTACATCATAGCTAGGTTGTGAGGAGTTCGTATTCTACTCTATAGGCAGCGTGCGAGAATGCTTACACGTGGGGAAAACGAGCGTTTTCTCGAATCTTCTAGAAGGGGAAACTTCCATGGTGAGGTGGCACCCGAATGGTTTGGATCTTACTCACTTTCATGATTTAGTGGGATCATCTTAACCACCTCACTTTATCCTCTTCATATTATAAAAGGAGAGGAGATCTCATGGAGAAGGGCTAAGTTGGATTTGGCTTGGGATTATTAGCTTGGTTAGAGTGGTTTTGATTTTTTCCTTTGTCAAGATAGATTATGAATACTATCAGATCTGTGCTCTCAGAATTCTTGGAGTGAAAGTGTGTGGGGAATGAAGGATAGTTGGAAGGGAACTTACGACATCAAGGCCATGGTTGTAATCTCTCTTTCACATTTAATATGATATAGTAATATGATTCTTTCCTATAAAACTTGTTGTGTTTTATTGTATGATTCCTTGATCACATACATAGGTTTATATTGAGTTTATGCTATTGCTATCACTTTGGTTGGTTCAGTTCTTTTGCAGGTTCATCATTGTATGAGTGTTGGAATGGATCTAGGATGGCGATGGCGAGAGGAAGCGACGTTTAAATGGTATGTCACCCATCCCTCTCTAGTTAGTAAATTCAATATCTAAAACTTAAGGAAAGCATCATGTTCTAGTGTGTTTTGTTTTAGATCTAGGTGGATTTAGGGAGATTAGTTAGTGTCTGCCCCTACCGATTTATCCAATAACAGTAGCCTCCACCCAACTCTGAGGCCGAGCCATGAGGACATGGGCCCGAATATCATCCTTGAGGCCGCTGATAAAACACTCTCGTAAAAAGGAATCAGACATGCCCTATGTTCTAAAAGCCAGGCGCTCAAAGGCAGCTATAAAGTCTTCCACTATTCCTAATTGTTTCAACTTTGTCAAACGACCCAAATGGTTGGTGTCAGTGTCAAAGCATTCATAAATCTCTTCCACAAAGTGTGTCCAAGCAATATACCCTTGATGAGAAGTTTTTCTCCATTGCCACCATTGCCAACGTTCTTGATCTAGATGGAGAACACCATACCGGAGTTTGGCCAAGTCATCTATAATGCCATATAAAGAGAAATAATGTTCCATTTGGGCTACCCAACCAGTGGGGTCCGAGCCATCAAATTTGGTCACATCCACCCACGGAAGGCATATGCCACGTTGAATGTGATGGTTCTGAAATTTATGGGAATGGGAGGAATGGTCACCTTCAGTATGTGGAGGTGAGGAAGAGGAAGGGTTATCTGTAGGGATATGCAGTTTGGTGAAGAGTGCTAAAAAGACAGATTCAATCTGGGTGGTGATGTCTTGTTTGATTTGTTGGATGGCGACAACATTGGCACTAAGTTGTTTCACTTCTTGTTCGGTCTTGATGAGACCAGATAGAAAGGTGTTGAAGTGAGCTTCCAAGTCTTGGCTATGGGTATGAACCATGAGGATTTTGGGGGAACTGAAAAAGAGCGGGCGGGGTCAATTTTTTTTTTTCCCGAAAAATGATAAGGATGAATGTGATAAGGGTGAAGAGATGGATCCAATGGAATATGTCTCAAATAATAGAGAAACATTTTCCAGACTCATTTTTTTTTCTTTTACACCTGTGGAGCTATACTTCGGTCTTAAGAATACTGTAGTGATGAAATGCCCAAATGCTTAACCAGGAAGAAATGTGTAGTGATTTGGAAACCCGACCACAGTTGTGCAGCAATAGATCTTGTCTGTTTTAATTTGTTTATGTTTCTGCCCCCAAGGGTTAGGTATTCGAGGGTTCTATAGACAAGGGTTTTCCCTGTGCTATAGCTCTCTGATATACGTGTGGGCTCCAACAGTAGTACTCGGCCCAATATATCAGGGCACTAACTAAGGAGGATAGACCATACCCTTAACTGTACTACCTAACCACCCAGGTACTAAAGAGTATCCTCCTGAGTGTTGTTCTCGGTGACACTATAACAGTCAGGCAACCGATCGATTTATCTAAAGAGGGCTTCAAGTAATCTAGGGTGATCCGTACACAGGTGTTGTCTGATTCGCTACCACTCAAAGGGGTACCAATAGGGGTTACAAGGGTGGCCAATAGATGTGCGCTTAAGAACCACTTTTATTTCCTGCGTGTATAAATCCCTCAACCATGGGTTTATGTGCGTAACGATAGTTCTTTGTGGATTAAAGACACCAGAATACGTCTCTACCCTGGAAAAAAAATTAACCCACACTTTCTATCGAGGAAAGTGATCTAATGCCACTTGTAATATTCCAGATATAAAAATTATGCAGAACATAAATAAAATGCTAGTAATGGAAAAATAACAACAATATAACCAGAACAATCACCACGATAGCACTGAAATGATATAAGAACAACAACAGAAATAACACTTTGATTCTGAAAGAAATGTTCACAGGCCTCTTCGAGGGGGCAACAACCAGTTGATCAACGCTCTATTACAATATTATCCAAGCTAGGGTTCTCATACCCTCGACTCCTATTTATACTAAATATGTCTATTAAAAGAAGCATCTAGAGGAAGATCCTTCTAGAAGCAAAAGCTTCTATTAGGTCTTCTTACATCCGCCTTATTCTATTTTATTGAAAGGCCTTATTAATATTGACCTTTATTACATCCGAATATATTGTTCTACCTATGTGAAGGTTAGGACCCTAACACATCCTCATGATCAATACCTACATTTTCCATGTCCCGACCCATGGCATAAATATGGTCTTCAAAATTTATCACAATGTTTCCATGGAACTTTGGCAACCACTTGTTGACTTCTATTGTCATTTTTTTAGGGTAAGGGGTTTGTAGAGGTCCCTTGCCCAAGGTTGAGAAATTGGAACAAGAGGAAGGGTATTATGGAAAAGGGTTTTAGCAATGGGAGACTTGAGAAGAGGTCTTCTTTGGTAAAACTTAGAAATCTTGAACCTCCCAGGGGAAAATATTTGGAGAAAGAAGGATTCTGGGAAGATGAAATCGTCACATGAGTTTCAAGATGAGCTCATAAAGAAAAATGGAAAGGGAACGTCCCTTAGGTGGATTCATCAGGTAAGCTAAGGGAAAGGCTTTAGGATATCTTACCAAAGTGTCATTAGTGCACGAAGAAGATTCAAAATTTTCCTCGAAAACAACGCCAAAATGTTATAGTGCAAGTTGTAGGTTGGGAAAAGCCCGACCCAACCACAAATAAAGTGCTACAACTTGAGAATCCTACACCCAATATCACATCGATGTAGGTCCTGCACTTTAAGGGTGAGTAAGTCACTCTAGGGAGGTGATCTCGGTGACCCTAGGGGGAGTGAGATGGATATGGATAGATATGGAAGTGAATTTGTCAAGTCTAAGTGGATTAAAATGTGGGAAGATATGTTTTGTAAGTCAAGTGATTGTTTCCCCAAAGGTACAGTACTTCTCCGGATGATTGTACCTGCCCATGACAGAAGAAAATCCAACTTACAATGATATATGTTAGTATGGATCAATAGTTAAACTTGATGTCCCTAGTTTGCAACAATAGATGACCGTTTAAATTAGTAAATAAAGCATCTAAATCAGCATGCAAGGATGTAAACTGCTTTAGTAAATCAACATCAAGATTAGCAATGAATATAGGCTAAAAAAATGGCACTTTGAAGGTGAATAAAACAAGTTGTTGAAACATGTATATTTCTGCAGAACATTGCAGCCTTATGGATGTAGCTTTTAGTCACTTATAGCAGAAAATTACACCATCAAAATATGCCAACAATTAGCCCAAAATATGTGCCATGATTAGTGGAGTTATTGTGCAAAATTTAGGAGCTAGTCTAGGGTTGGTTTAGGAGTTATGGTTAGTAGTTTATCTAGGTTAGATCAGCCCTAATGGATGTAGGTTAGGGTTTGTAACTAAAAGTAAAGTAGTGGGAGAGAGGGGATGCCCTAGTATGGGAAGACTCCTCTCAATGAGATAAACCAACTCCAAGCAAGAGACCTTTCAAAAGATAAAAAAATATGTTTCCCAAGGCCATGTCGTTCAGGTCAATATCAAGGCCTTCCAAGTTTGATCTTTCTCATCTGGCATGCAGGCCCTTGACATCCAACCAATGGGATTATAGCCCCATGGAAGCCCAATCTTAGCTTGTTCTTCCAAAATTATCCTCCAGCTAGGTCTTGCAAAGACAAACAAACACGCCCTCCAAAGATCTCAAGTCATAACATCAGGATAAGTGAATCCAATCAATAAATGAGCCACCTAAGCATGTGCATCAAATATCACTATATCAAACAATCAATTTCTCATGGACACTATGCGACTTGTCAATATTGAATATGGGAGGGTTGACGAGGTGTCTTATTTGGTAGATCTTGACCTAGGTCAAGGAGAATTTCCAAGAGATCCCTCTCTAAGCCATGTAGAGTGGATGAAGTGGTTGGGGTCAAGACTCAATGGGAATAAGGCTCATGATATACAAGGGGTCGTAGTGTCTGATTCATTGGTTCCTTTGTAGAGGGTGTGTGGTACCTTCATCCGCAATGCACTTTTTCCAATCCCATTAATTTCCTTTTATCTTTCTTTCTTTGTATTTTCTTTCAATATAGCATAACGAGAGGTTGAAGGGAATTGTGCTGACATGGTGACCAGATGATGGCAATGTCACCCACAAACACCTAGTGGAAATGAGAAGGTTGGCTTGTGATGAGACCCCCTTTCTCTTAGCCATGAAACTAAAAGCCATTACTCTGGTTTGGTGACCAGATGTTGACAATGTCATACCACTAGATATTCATGGATGTGACAGGTCAGCTTGTGATGAGACCTCCTATCCTCCAACTAACCTTTTAAGCATTATTTATTATATTGTAGGTCCCCTTTACTCAAAGATAAGCATTTTACTACTTTCTTAGGTGATCCTTAGGCAAAGCCTCTGGAAGGTTTATATAAGGCTTTTATCTTTTACCCAACATCAACCCCTTCTTCCCACAAAATGAGGGACAATCATTTCTTGGGTTAATACACCCTAAAATACCAAGAGATATGGAAATGGAGGGGAATAATTATGAAAAGTGGTAAGTATGGTTAGGAACTATACGATGGCTCTTTAAGGGAGTTCCTATTATAAAACCCATCTCCAAGGAAGACCACTTACTAGGGCAGAATGTCAACCACCAAGGTGAAGCAAGGAAAAAGGCATGATGTCCAAGCATATATTATGAAATTTATAGCAATCTAAGATACAACGTACTCAATTGGCTTAGTTATTGAATTGATGCTCACCATAATACTGACTTGTACCTCATGGAGCAAGGCCCATTGCCTTTTGGAAGCCAGCTGATGTGGTGGATTCCATCTGAAAATATGTGACCATATTTGTTGGTGAGAAGGATTTCCATCTATCAAAAAGGGTACTTTTGGTCATGTAGTCTTCTCGGCACTCCATATCTGCAACCTGAGGGCCTTGAGACATAATCTTCTTAGTTATACACAAAATAGGGATAACACAATCCATGATTTGATTATGTTCCTGGAAAAACTTAGTACTCATCTGATCTATCTTCTGAGTTAGGTGGGAAATTGGATCAAGAGCATTGCTACTGGAAGCCTTAGTCTTTTTCTCTGCCTTGACACGAGGACAATGAAAAGGATCAACCTTTGAGTCAAGGAGGTTATTTTAATCTATGCATTGTAATCTTTGTCTTGTGCCAATGTGGTGGGCTTCTTGTCCTTCAGAATGAAACAAAAATTTCCATCAAATGCATTCATGTAAATGAGATGAACAATTGCATATGTAGGGCCTAGATATGTCAGGATTTGACTATACAACTTGTCAAACCTATTGTCAAATTCACTCACTATCTCATTCTCCTTCTTCTAAATCTTATTGAACTGAGCTAGAAGCATTATGTTTTCTTTCTTCTCTATCCATATTTCCTTGAACAACTTAGTGAAGTCTTCGTAAGATGCGATGTGATTATTAGGTAAGCCTCTGAACCACCTCTGAGAATATTTAATTAATGAAGAATATAATAGCTTCATTGCCACATCCTCATGTTCCACTTCTGCATTTTCCATGTCTCGGCTCTTGGAATAGAGATGATCATCAACAATGACCACATTTTGTCATGGAAACTTTGGCAACCACTTATTATATTCTTTCGGCATGGTATTGGGATATTCGGGAATGGTGGCCATGTTTAAGGGTTTTTAGAGATCTTTTTCCCCGGGGTGAGCCATTGGAGAAAGGGGAATGGTACCTTGGAAAATGGTTTGACAATGGGAGACTTGAGAGGAGGACTTCTTCGTTAAACCTTAGAAGTTTTGAGTCACCCTAGGGAAAAATTCATAAGGGAAGATAGATTTCAGGAAGGTGGAGTCAACATACAATCCCCAAGAGGAGATCATCAAGAAAGGGAAAAATAAAGTGGTACTTCCCTCAAATGGAGTCACCAGGCAAGTTAGGAAAGGGATTTAGGAAAGCTTTCCAAAGTGTTGTTAGGGCATGAGAGAGGAGTCAAAATCCTCCCTGGAAGCGACACCAAAATGTTATTGCAAAAGTTTTAGGTTGGGCATAACCCAACCCAAACCACAAGATAGTGACAACTAAGGGAACACCTACCCACTCTCACCTCAAATAGGTATTCCTATCACTTTTAGAGGTGAAGTGATCACCTCAAGGGGGAAATCCTGTGTGACCCTAGGGGAAATGAGACAAAAAGTGAGATGATGATATGGATGACCCTATTGGTCAAGTGGAAGAGTTAAAATGGCTTTGATGACACGTCTCAGAAGTGGTTTAAGTTTGCCAAGTCTTTGAGTACTTGCAGAAAGTGTTTGTACCTATCTGAGACACAAGAAAAGCCAATTGCACGAGCTATATTTTAGGTGGACAAGAAATTTAAGCTTGTTGTCACTATTTGCATCAGTCAATGAAGATAAATATCGAAAAACAAGTGATTATTAGAGGTGCTAAAAAGATGCTAAAAGTCACGTAGATGATGCAAGAGTTTGGTTAGCTAAACACCAGTATAACTCTAGTATTAAAGCACAAGACTTTAGCATTGAAACAAGGCTATAAGAAACAAGTATTGTAGAGTTATTGTTCAACCTTGTGTCTTTAGAAAAAAATTTGTTACAACAAAAAAATTAGCCACCAAAAATTACAAGTAATCCACCCAAAAGATGGACTTGGACTAGTAGATTATACGACAAGTAATCCACCCAAAGAAGCACATTGCTAGTAGATTATTAGAAACTTATGATGGTTGAATTGTAGGTTATAAGTAAGAAAAGAATGATTTTTTTGCAGCCCTAATGGTCATATCTTTTAATGATTTATAGCTCTAAGTAGACCAAGCCAATCAAGACACCCTAGTGGCCTTAACAAGCTATTAACATGCAGAAAAGCTTACAACTTGAACATGATTGATATACCACTAAATTACATTTACCAAGGAAAGAAACTTATTTCTCCAATGCAAAAATTCAGATTAGTGCCTTTAGAATATGGGTGAATGGAGTCTTAAAAAAACAAGTTAGGTCAACATTATCCTTATGGGTGTAAACCATCTTACTCCCTAGGGTATGCCAATCAAACTAGGGTTGAAAAATAGGAGGGTGTACACACTCAAACTTCTCCTAGAAACCCTTGCCAAAATGACTTATAAACTTAGCAAATAAGATGAATCTTAATGGAGGGTGTATACAACATACTCCTCCTAGGGTTTCAACCAACAATGACCAAGAACAAGAGATAAATAACTAACAAATGCATATTTTCATTACCAATTCCAAGAGAGAAAGAGATCAAACCATAATTCATAATTACGCTTTTATATTTTGTTCTCCATCTCCCCTCTGGGACTTCAACCCCTTATTCCCATGAAATGAAGGACAACCCCTTCTTGGGTCAATACACCTAAAAATCCCAAAAGGTAAGGAGATGAGGAGATGAAGTGTGGAAAATGACAAGTAGGTTCGAGAATGGTACAATGACTCATCAAGAGGATCTCCTAGTAGCAACCCTATCCATAAGGGTGACTCACTTGCTAGGGAGAAATGTCAACCACCAAAGTGAAATGGGGAAACGAGCATAGATTCCAAGAAAATGTTACATAATCAAAAGTAGTAATATATGAAACAAACTCAAATGCCTCAAATATTGAAATGACACTCACCATAATACATGGCTTGTACCTCATGGAGAAAGACCCAATGTCTTCGGGAAACAAGCTGGTGTGGTGGATACCCTCACAATGAAGATGGAATATGTGGTGGTGAAGTGGGTCTCCTTCTATGTAAGTGGACACTACTGGTCAAGTTGTCTCTCAGTACTCAATGTTTGCAACCTAAGGGCCTTGAGACATCATCTCCTTAGTTATCCCTAGGAGTTGCGGATAACACTATCAAAATGAGAGTCTCTTATCGGTCCTACTTAAATATTATATTCCATTAGAAAACCATTTTAGGATTTAAGAAATCATATGAAATTAATGAAACTTTTCTTGAAACATATAATCAATAAAAGATTTACCATAATTTGAAATTGTCCTCCTTCAGCTGGAGGAACCAATCAAACAATGAATTGTTTATGGCTTGAAGTTGTACTCTAGATTTGACTCCTTTCACATTGTAGAACCCTACACAGTGAGAGTGAGGCTCTTTAGAAAGAGAATCAACATCTAAATTTATCTCTCTATAGTGTTTAGCACTCAACACACCCTAAAAAGGTCTATGCCAATTTTTTACTTTTTGGGTACCACTTGATCTTTCGCACTGTCTGATTACGCTTTAGTGAGAAATTGTTTCCCATGCTTATCATTTTGTGTTTTCATGTTGAGTCGATTAAATTCTACTTGAGCATAATAATTTCATCTTAACTTTAAAAGGGACTAACATTTACTTAATGAATCGACCATCAAAACTTTTCCCCGACACACTTAGGAAATTTGGCATCGGGAAGGATTAGAGGTGACGGAAAATGCTCGAGAAGACCAGAGTAGCTGATGCCTGATATTCATTGTCGACACATGAGAGTCTATTACACGAAAGGCACCAACACAAGATTGTCGTCGATGATCAATCTTCTTCGGTATCAATACGAAATGAAAAGAGTAAGCGTCGTGCGAAGTAAAGGAATGATATCGTCGATCGTCAACTTTCGAAATGTTTTTGGCATCGAGGATTTACGAAGATGATAACCCACAAAGAAACTACACGCTTGAACTTTCCCCGATGGCCGAGCCCCGACACCTTTTGGCATCGGGCGTTCCATGATTTTGTCTTTTAATACACAAGTGTTCTGATAACAAACTCGATACTGACTGAGATGTACGGTCGAGCTATCTATCCTCAGGTGTCACATATCGTTGCCGAAATAGTTAAACACAAGATATGGTTTTCCCTAAAGTCGTTACTATCTCATGAGATCCATGTGTACCTCGAATCATTTCTGCATTATCGACATTGTGTAACGAAACCCGTCGGCGTCGGGGTTGTCTCAGGAGGGCACCAATGGAAAATACATAAGGATATCATCGATCCCCGATCTGTCCGCTGAGAAACACGACATGATGGGACATTTATCCCTAAGATACATTAGGTGCTACACATTTAAAATGTTAAATAATTCCTGGATCGTGCATTAGTTTTTGTTTCATGCACAAATCAAAAGGACCGTTTAAGCTTGTTGATACAATGCATCTCCCTCCGCGCCTCCATCATCAACCGAGTTAGAATTTACTTGCAGAGATCCGATGGTAGGTTGTTTTGAATTGCATTCATTACTCATATTAACTGGTCGATATGACTAATAGGATCTCTCTCATTATATTCTTTTGAGTGATTGTGTATGAACCTATTCTGTGCAACAAGATGTTCAGAGCACCCAAAAGAGAAAGGCTAGCAATCCAGAGAAAGATTCCAAGGTCCAGTGAGTATTAAACAACGATTTTAGCAAGCATTACATGTATGTATCACCTTGTAGTGTTCTACGCTTCATTTCATATGTTTTCATCCACTGCCACTCTATACACATGTTTAAAGGTTCATTTTCAGTTGTAGAAAAAATGCCTCCAAAGAAACCCATCACTAGGAAATCCCCCAAAGCGCCAAAGCTATAAGAACCAGAGGCGGGTGAAGGTTCCTCCCCAGCAGCTGCAAGGAAATTGGAATTCGCTCTGAAGCCGATGCTCGTCATCAGGATAGTCACCAAGAAGACCTTCTTCCAGCCCCCAGCCTTTGGATACACAAAGGAAAACATGGGGACCAAGACAATATTCCTTCACTGGGAATAATTGTTTAAGAAAATCAAGAAAGAGGAACCCCTCGAGTATACCCCTCACAACGATCCTGATATGAGAAGACTCGATGATGAAGTTCTCTCGAATGTCCTCAAGGCTTATTTGCACATGGTGGAAAGTAGGACTCCGGTATTTCCCTGCATCGAACTCTTGAAATGGATTATTGATCATACTGATGCACAAAGGTGTTTGATTAATGATGACAACGACAAATGCATCGGGGTTTTCCTTCCAGTTGAAGTTCAGAATTACTATAAGCTTAAGGAGACAGAGGAATTATTAAACACTGATTTTGTTCTGAGTTTCTATCAGAAGCATGACACCAGCAAGATCATGGTGTCCTGGTGGAGAGAGGATAAAAATTTCACCAACCAGATCTCCGCTTGGTATCCGACAACCAACTTGAGAGAGCCTTACATCTATCTAATGGCCCTCCTCTATCGATTGCATGGGGAGAAATACTACACTATGTTTTCAGAGGCATGGATGCCCTTGGATTATACCATATCCATCTCAGGAACAAGTTTTAACTGGGGTGCAATCATATCCAAGTAGTTGAGCACTTGCATACGACAAGCATAGACATCGAAAGAGGGAGAAACCCCTTCCTTCTACATGGCCTCATATCTGTTGGACGTCATTTGTGCCAAGAACGTTTTCACTAGAATGAACTTAAGCTAGCACACCTCTGAACTCCCAGTACACATATACTTCGACATCTTATGGGAAAAAAGGTACAATAAATCCTATTCTCTTATCTATGACCAGTTTATTGCACACATCTATTCTTTGTTGTTCAAGAAAGAATGCCCAAGACTGTCAGATGTAGAAAAAACAGTTGTATCAAAGGTAGGTCACTGTTATCTAGATGAGCGCGAGACCTACATCAAGGTTTTCGATGCCACAAGGGCACCCCATCTGTTACCCATATATGTCCCTGATGGACTAGTGTTAAGGGAAATTTGTTATCAGACCATCCTGCAAGGATATAACACCACTTTAGTAAAGGAAAAGAAGTAGGTACCTGATGGGTTTCATATTGGCTTCGATATGGTCAAGGATATTGCATAGGCCAAGCAAGAAGGGTTAAGCTAATTGGAATTCTGATTCTAGATTGGTCGTTTTCGCAAGCAGGATCCCAAGGGTCTAGTCCTAAAACATGCATCGCAGGTATCATCCTGTTGGCCTTATGCCCATGATAGGTTTGAAGATGAAATTTTCACCGAAAATTCTCAAGACTGGAATGAGGTGGTGGAAAGGATGTCTTATCCTAAAACAACCAGGTTTAAGGCCATGAGTTGGGAGGAGAAAACAACGACCTTGGAGCAAATGGCTCAAGAAATTCCCAGGGCCTGAGAAGGAAGGGTAGCATATGAACTGGGTGAAGCAGTGGACGCTCCTCAAGGAGAAGGTATCATCATGTTGGCCTTATTACCATGACCGGTTTGAAGATGAAATTTTCACTGAAAATTCTCAAGACTGGAATGAGGAGGTGGCAAGGATGACTTATCCTAAAACAACTAGGTTCAAGGCCATGAGATAGGAGGATAAAACAACAGCCTTGGAGAAAATGGCTCAAGAAATGCTCAAGGCCCGAGAAGGAAGGGTAACATATAAACTGGGCGAAGCAATGGACGCTCCTCAAGGAGCCATTGAAGCGACACAATTTTTTCAGCTATCCCCGGTACAAATCAGGAATGTCCCTGAAGTTCAAGTTGTATAGAGGATGGGAGAATTCATGTATCAACAGGTCTAGTTGTTGATGAAGTGGATGCAAGATAACCTAAACCTAATCAGGTTGCCTAGGCTTGCCAATGAGAAAGCTCGACGGAGCCAGGCGGCCCCGATTTCATAAACCTTGGTAACACCAATGAGTTAGATGACTCTGAATTCACAACACCATCGGCCAATTCACCGACATACATGACAACTCAACTAGAGATAGGTCGGGTATCAGTAGAAACGAGTGTGCCTAACCCTCTGACCGAGTTCATAAATGTATATAGTGACGACGAGAGCCTGAAGTCATCTCAAAGGACCCATGTATATTTCCTAGAAGAAAAGGGACCTGAGAAGACTTCTTCCCCTGATCCAGAAGTCCAAACATAGGAGGTCTTAGAAAAGGAAAATGAACTCGAAAGTGGCCTTGAAACGAAGGGACCCGATGCGCTAGAAATCAGAGCAGACAATCCAAAGGACAAGCTCGAGCCGGATGAGTCAAAGCAAGGATCCCTGCAAAAGGAAATCAACGATTCAATGGCCAATAAGAAAGTAAGTAACGAGTCTGTACCCAACATCTCTATTCCACTCAATACTCAGATGCATGACAAGCGACAGGTAGAGGTCAGGCCTTCGAGGCACAATGAGGAATTTCGAGGGCCTGATCTCGAACAAGTATACACCACCGGTAGCCTAGGAAACACACTCACATGAGGCGATCAATAGATACCCAAGCTGGTAGATGACGTAGCAGATATCTATGTGATCTCCTACAATCAAAAGAGAAAGGCCATCGTTCAAAGGACTAGAAAGAAAAGAAGGATCATGTTGGATCACTCCATTTTGATTACTACAAAGGAGAACTTGATAAACAAAGCAAACGCCCAAACGTCTGAACTTATCAGCGTGGGGAAGGCACTCTCGGATGCCACCTTGTATAGAGCCAAAAGAGATGAAAAGGAGTTGGCTGTCACCCTAAAAGAATTAGAATATTTATGCCACATGGCCGAGTACTATCACGGAGACACCTGAACCACAGTATATCTGAAAAGTGAGTTCGAAGAAGCTTACAACCATTTCACAAAAGAACAACACATTTTTATAGAAAAAATAGTTTAACTTTAGGAGGACACTCTCATGGCATTCACAACATGAAAAGACATGGAGAAATGGTATGAAAGGGTGCAACAAGCAGTAGAAAGACTCAAATACATTGATGCAATCTAGTAAGGTCGAGGCAACAAAGAACATAGCATCTAGATGTTGGACAAAAGTAGTCTTAATCGCATGAAGCGGTCATCCGAATACTGGGTTAAGATGTCTCAGGACTCACATCGAAAAATTCAACAACAATGGAGTAGATGCAAGAAGCATTGGGATAAAATTAACAAAGTA
Organism: Picea engelmannii; assembly: GCA_009831015.1. Classification (NCBI taxonomy): domain Eukaryota; kingdom Viridiplantae; phylum Streptophyta; class Pinopsida; order Pinales; family Pinaceae; genus Picea; species Picea engelmannii. The sequence continues at coordinate 36,306 of ML808365.1, read as the reverse complement.
ATGAAGGATATCAGACTCCTCGAGTTCAACACCCTCGACAACTTTGTTGACCTATGTGAAATAGTTGAGTTGCATGCCAATCAAGATTCATTGTGGGCCGAAGAGATTGCAAATTTGATCGACGTAGTTCCAGGGAAAGTGCGACAATTCATGGAGCATTCGATTATAGCTTGAACCGTGCTACAATAGTCGAACTCTAGTCTAGTGAAGTATCGGGTGCATGCGATGGACATCAGAGGGATTCATGCGGCTCCAATGGAACAAAACAGATTCCCATGGGCCCAAACTTGTGAAGAACTATTTATCAGTTGGTCGGAGTATGAGAGAAGTCACCCTTTTCAAGAGATATCTCAGATTGACTGTTAAAGAAACTGTTAGAAGATGATGCCATGTGGCGAATTTTGTTTTTCTTAAACTGCACTTAGCCGTTAATTTCAGTTGAACTTTACATTATAAATAAAGACATTGACCAATTAGTTATGGGTGGATGGTTGTGTAATAACTCTTTCTTTTTGGTTGTTAAGAATTATTTTGAAGCTTCTATGAATTGAGAAGTCCTTCGGAACCAAAGACAAGTCATTTTGATCAAACGCATGTGATTGGACATGGAGAAGAACTATTTCCTATCTTTTTTCATGAATGATGTTGTAATGAGTAAGAGCTATTTAATCTATTGTCAAGTTATCTTGTGCAATATTTTGTTGTTCTTTACTTTAAATGATGAAGCTGAATCGTTGTGTTAATATGTGATGAATGATTGTGGTAAATGAATTATTTTTCTTTCCATTATATTATTTGCATATGTGCCTTATTTCTAATAATTAGTTTCTCAGACAGTAATTGGATGCTCACCTGGTTAATGTATTAGTGCTATCCCTGTGGTATAAAATTGTCGTTTGCATGCTTGAGTAGCGGGTTATCCCAAGCTCAGCCTCTTCCAAGTAGTTTAAAAATTAATTGTGTTTGTTGTCAAGTTGGTTTATATTGGCTTGCATCTCTCATACTAGTCCTATCCAAGAGAAAATACAGAAGAGAATAGTTCTAACTTAAGGAAGAGCCTTCACAAGAAAACACAAAGACCATCGATAATTTGGCTGGATCGCAAGATCTGGAGAACTATTCCATTGTTAAACGCTGCAGAGTCTTATTGGGCCTCGGTGGCAGGTTTGGTTCCTACTGTTGTATCAAGAGATTTAAGACCCATCAATAGAATTGGCGCTAGAAGGAGGGCCTAAGAATGAATAGATGAATATATATTTTATACAGTTTTTCAAATAGTCTACAGATTCATAACATCCCACATGCATTATTATTTATTCACAAGACAACCCACACACACTGAGTACTCCCGAAATGAGTAACTCACCCCAACTCGAAGAAGAACCTTTCCACCCTGAAATACCTTATGCTCTTCCTCACGAGAAAGTAAATCAATTCAGGAGAATTACAAGATCCTACGCCCGATAGATCGGTGCGTTGTCCTTAGCTCCCTTACTCCCTTGAAGAAAATAACAAAGAAGACCAATGGTTAGTACTCCCGACGAAGTTTTTGTACACACGGTAGAAGACTTAATAGAATCCGCGATCACTGAAATCGAACACCCTCTGAATCTTATCCCTAAGACGCCAACCAACAACGTCTCTAAGCCAGGCTATTTTTTGAAAGAATAAGAGTTCAACTCGGATTTCGAGGATATGAAAGGTAATAACGACCATGAGGAGGAAATGGTATAAACCACCTCAGAAAAACCAGCCTTGGTTGGATGGAGACATCGTGGCCATCCCTGGGCGAGTACACAATCTTCCCCGACACTTGGAGAAGCTACTTCCTAAATTCGACCCCAAGATTTAAGGTCTACCTGAAGATCATATCAAGAAGTTCATACTCGCAATCAGACTTATGAATTTCCAACATGAAGACATAGTTTGCATGATTTTCCCCTACACATTTGAAAATTCAGCTTCCACGTGGTATTTTATTCTGCCAGTAGGATCTATAACTAGTTGGGCCAAGTTCCAAAAATTCTTTCTAGATAAATTTGCAAAGGGAAATACTATGGGAGCTCTAATGGCCGATTTATTCACCACCACCATGAGTTGGAAAGAAAGAGTCAAATATTTCAATCAAAGATTCATGACCATCTTAAATGAATTTCATCCTAAAGTGAAGCTGACCCATGAATTGCAAATCGAGGTCTATGCTAATGCGCTCCCGACTTCTATTTCTATGTTTGTAAAAAGAGTCTCCAAGCGAACCCTGGCTCAAAATTTTGAAGAATCCAAAACGATATAATTCCATATGAAAGGGTGTAAAGAGGGCCAAGTCTCTCTAGTTAAGAAAGAAGCTTAGCCTCCTCCCAAGAGAGGACTCCTTTTGACTAGACCGTTGGGGAAACAAACTGAACAAACTCCCAACAAAGGTAATGGAGACATAGAATATCTACAACGCATGGTTAAGAAATTATCAAATGAGATCATAGACATAAAGAGAAGTGCAAGGGAGGGAAACTAGGGCCAGAGGCCCTATAAGCATTTATTTAAAAGAAACCCACCGTTCAAGGCAATTGAACCTCCCCCAGCTAACTTAAATATTGATCTAGGGAATGTTGCATCTGATTCTCTCTGTACTTATCATCAGGAAAACCACTCTGAAAGAGATTTCCCTCAATGGATGCATGCCATGAATTTGATGGCCAATCGGTTTCTAGATGAAGTCTCCCTGACCGAACAACCAAGCAGTTCAGTTATGAACATTACAAACCAGGAAGAGATTGATCCACCACAAGATACAACTATGCTGATATGGGATCTCGACCTGTTCATTCCTTCCGATGACCTGTTTGAGTCTCAAGAGCAGCCTGCATAAGTCTCAGTGATACATATACGTAGTAAAGGCCCACTTGTCTCAAAAGACACTGCTTCCACCCATACCTCAAGGAGTAAAGAAACTCCCGATCACCCGAGAATACCTTTCACTCTCGATAGAAACCTTATAAGCATTCATACTTGGGAATTTACCAAACTGGATTACAGCGTAGTCGAATATCTGAAGAAGTTAAAGGCTAATATATCAGTTATGGACATATGCAAGATTCCCCAACAAAAGGAATTTATGGTCAATGGTCAGGACAAAAATATATCCCCCACAAATTTGGTGAGAAAACCAACTATGAACACCTTCTCAGAAGATAGGAATGAAAAAAAAATTCTCCCATTGTTCCTCTTAACGTTTGAAATCTTCAATAGAAACCTCCACAATTGTTTGGTATATTCTGGGGCATTTGCCAACGTTATGCCCTTGTCTATTTGCAAAAAATTAAATTTTGTTCCTCTCAAGAGTGATAAACATGTCATACAACTATATAGAACCCAAGTCAAGGTCATGGGAGAACTCAAAGATGTAATGATAAGAATAGTGACACACCCCAAGTTTGTGCAAGTGATTGACATCATTGTACTAGATATTCCATAGGCCTATGGGTTATTACTAAGTCGATATTGGTCTGAAAAGATAAACAGATACTTTGGTATAGACTGGGCACACCTTTGGATATAACTGAAGGGATACAAGAACATGATCAAAGTCGATAGGGAGAGATATATGAAACATATGGTCAGTGATCTAGAAACCCCAAACGAACCCTCATCCACAGATTTCCCCGTGTTGGGAAATTATGCCTGCAATTCCCACTTCAGAAACTTTGCTCCTCTCTTGTCCGATGTCCCTCTCACTCAAAAATATGAAATGGTTTTTCAAGAGAAGTCATTGATATCAACAAAAGACACACTCTTTTGTCAAGACCATGCACTAGATATTACTTAACCAAAGATAGGAGAGCAAGAAATTAATAAGGAAAAGGACTAGAGTGATTGTCGTCCAAAAATTTGGGCTTTGTATTTTCATGGATCTAAATCTCAAGAAGGGTTAGGAACAAGGTGCATCCTAATTGATCCTAAAGGTAAACATCATTTCCTATCTTGTAGGCTAGAATTTGAATGTACAAATAACACTGTCGAATACAAAACTTTGGTACAAGGATTAAAGAAAGTTATAGACTTGAATATCAAAGAATTGAAGTTTTTTGGGGATTCTGAAATTATCGTTAGACAAGTAAGGAATATTATTCATTGAAATTATCCCCACCTAAAGAACTATCAATAGAAGGTGCATAGGTTAATAGAGCGTTTTGAAGCCTTCAATATTACAACGATCCTCGGAGCAAAAAATATTCTAGATGACTCCTTGGCCACAACTTCTTCCAGGCTGTCACCTCTAGAGGATTATGAATCCTTTCAATTCACCGTGGAGTTTCTCTACAAACTATCGGTGCCTAATAACATTTCTAATTGGAAAGTCTTTGAAGGATATGAATAGATTGTAAACTTCTTAACCAACCAAGACAATTTCAAAGATTTGGCTATTGATGATCAAGTATTCCAAGAACAATCAATAGAGACCGATCCTAGGGTAGGACAATCTTTTGATAAATCAAAGTCTCACACAATCCCAAAAAGTATAGCTAATCTAGAAAATATGTTTGATCTAAAAGAGCAATTTAAAGGGCCTAAAAACACAAAGACTGGTAGTTGTTGTCCCCTAGATGAAACTATAAACCTCGGGACCCAAAAAACCCAAAGAATTTGAATCTCGACAAGACTATACCCAAAGAGGAAAGGAAATCTTATGTCAAATTGTTCAGACAATACCAAGATGTAGTTGCATGGTCATATTGAGATCTGAAAATGTATTATACCCGCATCATTCAACACACTATCCCGTTAAGACCTGAAGTAAAACCTTTCCAACAGAAGCTCCAAAAGCATCACCCATCCTTGCAACCTCTCATGTATCAAGAATTAAAGAAACTTTTGGATGCCAAGATCATTTTCCAGGTTAGGCATTTCACATGGGTAGAAAATCTTGTCCCGGTGAGGGAAAAGTCGAGAGAGATCTGCCTATGCGTAGAATTTAGGAACCTCAACAGAGCTTCAGAAAAGGACAATTACCCAGTCCTGCCAATGGAACAAATCCTGCAGACCGTGTCTATCTTGGATATTTTCTCTCTATTAGACAGTTTCTCAGGTTACAACCAAGTCCTGGTTTCGGAGGAAGATCATTTAAAAACCACCTTCCGAACCAAGTGGGGAACCTTCGCTTATAAATGCATGCCTTTTGGGTTAATTAATGCAGGAGAGACCTTCCAAAGGGCCATGGATGTATCTTTTTGGGGACTAATCAACAAGTGTGTGGTAGTGTATCTAGATGACATAACAATGTATTCAAAAAATAGAGCAGAGCACATCCAACACTTAACTCAGATTTAAAAAAGGTGTAGGAGATACGGTATATCCCTAAACCCAAAGAAAACTATCTTCGGTGTCAAGGAAGGTAAGATTCCAGGTCACATTATATCTCAAGTAGACATTTGCATAGACCCAGAAAGGATTAAGGCCATAGCTCAACTCTCACTGCCCCATAACAATAAAGTTATGCAGTTCTTTTTCGGGAAAATCAATCTTGTGAGGAAATTCACTCCTAATTTCGCAAAAATCATCAAACCCTTACAAAAGAAAATTCACAAGGATGTCGAATTTAAGTGGGATGATGGAAGAAAATATGCTTTCAACAATATTAAAACCGCTATATCCCGGGCCCCGGTGTTACGAAGTCTCGATTTCAATAGAGACTTCTATATCCATATGTTCTCCTCCGACCAATCGTTAGCTATAGTATTGACTTAGAAGGATGATGACAACAATGAGGCCCCGATGTCATTCATGAGCACTAATATTCAAGGAGTTGAGCTCAATTATCTTGTTAAAGACAAACAAGCCTATGCGATATATAAGGTAGTAAAAATTTTTAGGTCTTACATTCTCAAGAACCACACCAAGGTAATTGTGCCACATCCAGCAGTTCGATCCTTGTTCACCCAACAAGAAATGGGGGAAAGAAGAGGGAACTGGATGGCAGTAGTCCAAGAATTTGATGTAGATATAAAACCTGCCAAATTAGTAAAAGGGCAAGGATTGTGCAAACTTGCAGCTGAAGCCCAGGACTAAGTAAATGAAGATTTTGAATGGGAGAATGAAATGACACTATGGTGTGGTGAATTATCATACATATCCCCAGGACAGGCATCTTGGTATAAGGATTTAACTTATCTCCTACACCATGGGACTTTTCCAGAAAATATCATCCCTAGGGAAAGGAGATCTCTCAGGTTAAAATCTACACAATATCACCTTATAAGTTCGGTACAATTCCAGAATAATTATGATGGGGTACTATTAAGATGTCTCGAACATGAAGACGTAGACAAAGTGTTGAACGAGATCCATGATGTCCCTTCCGGGGGACATTTCAAAGGAAACACCACTGCTCATAACATCCCGAGAGCCGACTATTATTGGCCCACCTTGTTCAAAAACTCTCACACCTATGCTAGAAACTATAAAACTTGTCAAATGAGCATTGGGAAGGAGAAGAGATCAGCAGTCCCACTCCAATATGTGACTATATCTAGGCCTTTTGAGCAATGGGGGTTGCATATCATAGGAGAAATTACACCGAGCTCTTCAAAACTGCACAAGTACATTCTTACTGCCACCGACTATTTCATGAAATGGGCAGAGGCTATTCCTCTGACCCACGTAAATGAGAAGGTAGTAATCCAATTCATATAACAACAACTAATCAAAAGGTTCGGTGTCCCTTCTGTCCTGGTCTTTGATAATGCAACTTATTTTTCTTCCACCATATTGATGGAGTTTTCTCTGGACAAAGGAATCATAATTAAGTACTCTGCAAATTATTATCCCCAAGGAAACAGTGTGGCATAATCAACTAACAAGAACCTAGTGAGGATATTAAAAAGGACGGTTGCAGATAACCAAAGGAATTTCAATAACCTACTCCATAATGCTCTGTGGGGCGATAGAGTCACAACCAAGGAAGCTATAGGGAATTCCCCATAATTTTTGGTCTACGGGAAAGAATTCATCCTCCCAAATGGGCTCTATCTTCCATCTCTTCAATTAGCCCAATATTCCAACGAGGAAACTTTATCGACCATACAACAAAGAATCAACACTCTGCTCATGTTGGAAGAAGAGAGAGAAAAGGCTAAGTCAAAGTTCTTGGCTCACCAAAAGATAGTGAAAAGATGGTTCGATAAGCATATGGCTAAAGAAAAGAACTTTGAAGTAGGAGACTTAGTCCTGAAATGGGACAGGGAAAATGAACCAAAAGGGAAGCATTCTAAGTTTCAGAATCTATGGCTCAGACCTTTCCAGGTGGCTAAGAAGATTGGGGTAGGCCCTTATCAATTTCAGAATTTGAGGGGGGAACCCGATGCCCTCCCAATGAATGGCCAATCCCTAAAACAATACTTCCAATAAAAAAAAAAGTTTGAGTGTTTTATGTTTTGTCTGAGTGTTTTCACAATTTCCAAATTGTTTTTTTTCTTTTGCTATCTAGATTTCCAGGATTTTGAAAGTTGTGTTTAGCAGGACAATGGTTGATCTCAAAACATGCGACATAGCGAACTCTGTTCCTAACCCATCGCTCACTTACAAACACAAGAAGCATAGGAGAATCTGCAACTTCTCTAAGGAGTCCTCTATCTAAACCTCACCAAATGAGGAGCTCCTGAGAAATGTCAGAAGTGTATGCTTGGTGGTTTGGTAAGACCTTAAGGGAAACAAGGAAAGTTGGAAAGGACTACATGAACCTAGAAGACAAAGCCAACAAAGGATCTACTTTAATCATCTCACCTTGAAAAATAAATAGACATCATCCCCTCACGCTCGCTCAGGGCATCATGCTGAAATAAAATTGATATTATCAAAAGGGTAAAAAGTGGGAGAGGATATGTAGATATCTCTATCAGGACTATGGACACTCATTGGAAGTGGAGCGACACCAAAGCACGTGAGTAGAGGTAACTAAAGGCTTCATGTCGGTGAGTGCTTTGCTAAAAATTTCATAAAAAAGGGGGCATGAGTTAGGGTCAAAGGAAACAAAGGAGGAAAAGGGTTAAAACCCCATAGGCAAACCCAAAAGAATCAACCAGAGAAATCTAAATGCAGAGGTAAAGAAGTTTTGATTTTAAACCAGTCAAAGTTCTCGATCAACTTCCGTATCAACCGAGCCTTGGAGGAGGAACAAAGATTCTGCTTTCGCCCAGTGAATTGCCATTTTTTGAGCACTCAACACACCCTAAAAAGGTATATGCCAGTTTTTTATTTTTTGGTTACCACTTGATATTTCACACTGTCTGATTGCGCTTCAGTAAGAAACTGCTGCTTGTGCTTATCATTTTGTGTTTTCATGTTGACTCATTTAAAATATGCTTGAGCATGTGAATTTCATCTTAACTTTAAAAGGGACTAACATTTACTTAAGGAATTGACGATCAAAAATTTTCCTCAACATGCTTAGGAAATTCGGCATCATGAAGGATTAGAGGTGAGGAAAAATGCTCGAGAATACCAAAGTAGCCAATCCCCGATCTTCATCGACGTCGACACATGAGAGTCTATTACACGACAGGCGCCAATGCAAGATTATCGTTGATGACCGGTCTTTGTCAGTATGGGTAAGAAACAAAAAGAGTAAGCGTCGTGCGAAGTAAAGGAATGATATCACCAATCGTCAACTTTCAAAATGTTTTCGACATCAAGGATTTACAAAGATGATAACCCCTAAAGAAATTATGTGCTTGAACTTTCCCTGATTGTTGAGCCCCGACACCTTTCGACATCAGGCATTCCAAGATTTTGTCTTTTAATACATAAGTGTTTTGATAACAAACCTGATCCCGACTAAGATGTACATTCGAGCTATCTATCCTCAAGTGTCACGTATCCTTGCCTAAATAGTTAAACATGCGATCTGGTTTTCCCTAAAGTCGTTACTATCTCCCAAGATCCATGTGTACCTCAAGTTAGTTATGCATTATCGACATCGTGTAACGAAAACCGTTGGCGTCGGGGTTGTCTCGGGAGGGCACAAATGAAAAATACATAAGGATATCATCGATCCTCGATCTGACCACTGAGAAACACAACGTGATGGGACGTTTAGCCCTAAGATACGTTAGGTGCGACACATTTAAAATGTTAATTAATTCTTGGATCGTGCATTAGTTGTTGTTTCATGTGCAAATCAAAAGGACTGTTTAAGCCTGGTGATACAATGGACCTCCCTCTACACCTCCTCCATCAACCGAGTTAGAATTTATTTTCATAGATCCGGCGGTAGGTTGTTTTGAATTGCATTCATTACTCGTATTAACTAGTCGATACGATTAATAGGATCTCTCCCATTATATTCTTTTGAGTCATTGTGTATGAACCTATTCTATGCGCCAAAAAGTTTGGAGCACCCAGAAGAGCAAGGCTAGCAATTTGGAGTAGGCTTCCAAGGTCTAGTGAGTATTAAACAACAATTTTGGCAAGCATTACAGGTATGTATCACCTTGTGGTGTTCTATGCTTCATTTCATATGTTTTCATCCATTGCCACTCTGTACACATGTTTAAAGGTTCATTTTTAGTTGCAAAAACAATGCCTTCGAAGAAACCCACCACCAAGAAATCCCCCAGAGCGCCAAAGATACAAGAACCAGAGGCAGGAGAAGGTTCCTCCCTAGAAGCTGCAAGGCAATTGGAATTCTCTTTGAATTCGGTGTCCATCATCAGGACAGTCACCAAGAAGACCTTCATCTAGCCCCCGACCTTTGGAGACACAGAGGCGAACATGGGGACCAAGACAATATTCCCTCATTCGGAAGAATTGTTTAAGAAAATCAAGAAAGAGGAACCCCTTGAGTATACCCCGCACAACGATCCTGATACGAGAAGACTCGACGATGAAGTTATCCTGAATTTACACAAGGCTTATTTTCACATGGTGGAAAGCAGGACTCCGGTATTTCCCTACATCAAACTCTTGAAATGGATTATTGATCATACCGATGCACATGGGTGTTTGATTAACGAAGACAACGACGAATGTGTCGGGGTTTTCCTTCCAACTGAAGTTTAGAATTACTATAAGCTCAAGGAGCTAGAGGAACGATTAAACATTGATTTTGTTCTAAGTTTCTATTAGAAGCACGACACCAACAAGATCATGTTAGGGTCCTAACCTACACATAGGTAGAACAATATATTCAGATGTAATAAAAGTCAATATTAATAAGGCCTTTCAATAAAATAGAATAAGGTGGATGTAAGAAGACCTAATAGAAGCTTACGCTTCTAGAAGGATCTTCCTCTAGATGCTTCTTTTTAGTATAAATAGGAGTCGAGGGTATGAGAACCCTAGCTTGGATATTATTGTAATATAGCTATGATCATCTGGAGGTTGCCCCTCAAAGAGGCCCATGAACATTTCTTTCAGATTCAAAGTGTTATTTCTGTTGTTATTCTTATATCATTTCATTGTTATTGTGGTGAATGTTATGGTTATATTGTTGTTATTCTGCCATTACTAGCATTTTATTTCTGTTTTGCATACATTTTATATCTGGTATATTACAAGTGGTATCAGAGCACTTTTCTCGGCAGAAAGTGTGGGTTAATTTTTTTTTCAAGGTAGAGACGTATTCCGATGTCTTTAAGCCACATAGATCTGTTGTTACGTGCATAAACCCGCGGTTGAGGGATTCATACACGCAGGAAATACAAGTGGTACCTAAGCAAAAATCTATTCGACACCCTTGTAACCCCTGTTGGTACCCCTTCGAGTGGTAGTGCATCAAACAACACTTGTGTACAGATCGACCTAGATTACCTGAATCCCTCTTTAGATAAATCGATCGGTCGCCTGACTGCTATAGTGTCACTAAGAATAACACTTGTTAAGATAATCTCTAGTACCTAGGTAGTCGGGTAGTACAACTAAGGGTATGGTCTATCCTCCTTAGTTAGTGCCTTGAGATATTGGGCCGAGTACTACTGTTGGACCCCGCACGTATACCAAAGAGCTATAACACAGGGAAAACCCTTGTCTATAGAACCCTTGAATACCTAACCCTTGGGGATAGAAACATAAACAAATTAAAACATACAAGATCTATTGCCACGCAACTGTGTTTGGTTTGCCAAGTAAATACACATTTCTTTCTAGTTAAGCATTTGGGCATTTCCTCTCTGTAGTATTCTTCAGACCAGACCGGAGTATAACTTCGTAAAAAAAAATCCTGGAAAATTTTTCACCATTATTTGAGACCTATTCCATTGGATTCATCTCTTCGCCCTTATCACATTCATCCATATCATTTTTCGGTAAAAAATTTTACCGTGCCCACCCCTTTTCATTTTCCCCATCCTCATGGCCCATACTCGTAGCCAAGACTTGGAAGCTCGCTTCAATACCTTGCAATCTGGTCTCATCGAGACCCAACAAGAAGTTAAAAAACTCAGTGCCAATGTTTCCGCCATCAATACAACCATGCAGTCCTCAATGGGGTAAATCAAGCAAGACCTCACCACCCAGCTTGAATCAGTCTTTTCGACACTCTGCACCAAACTACATATCCCTACAGATAACCCTTCCTCTTCCTCACCTCCACATACTGAAGGCGACCATTCCTCTCATTCCCATACCTTGTAGAACCACCACTTTCAACATGACCTATGCCTTCCGCGGGTGGATGTGACCAAATTTGATGGCTCAGACCCCACTAGTTGGGTAACCTAAATGGAACATTACTTCTCTTTATACCGCATTACAGATGACTTGGCCAAACTATGGTATGGTGTTCTCTATATAGATCAAGAACGTTGCCAATGGTGGCAATGGAAAAAAACTTCTCTTCAAGGGTATATTGCTTGGACACACTTTGTGGAAGAGCTTTATGAATGCTTTGACACTGACACCAACCATTTGGTCTGTTTGACAAAGCTAAAACAATTAGGAACAGTGGAAGACTTATAGCTACATTTGAGCACCTGGCTTTTAGAACAGAGGGCATGTTTGATACCTTTTTCCGAGAGTGTTTTATCGGCCTCAAAGATGAGATTCAGGCCCATGTCCTCAAGGCTCGACATTAGAGTTGGGTGGAGGCTACCAAAAGAGATAAAGAAGCACAACATGTTGTATCTTCTCAAAACTGCAAACCCTCCTTTATCCCTCGCCCTAAACCTGTAAATCCCACTACTCCCTCTACTCCACTAAAGATCAAAAAATTGACCAGGGATGAAATGGCTGAATTCCAACTCAAAGGCCTTTGTTATAACTGTGATGAAAAATATTTCCCGGGCCACAAGTGTAAAGAACAAAATATTTTTATGGCCATATCCCAGGAGATTTCGGAAGAATATGAAGAAACTCCCTCTGTGTCTGAGTCACCTGAATCCACTGACATAACCCCTCCCTCAGACACTCCTAAAGTAGAACTGGCCATTTCCCTCAATGCTCTCATTGGCTTCTCTGCTCCCCAAACCCTCAAGCTAATCAGTTACATCAAGCATCAGAAGGTCATCATTTTGGTTGATAGTGGCAGCACCCATAATTTTATTCATCGTCGCATTGCCCAATAAACTCATTGCTACATCCATGCCATCAATAATTTCCAAATCATGATTTCCAATGGTGGTTCCATGAAATGTGGAGGGCGTTGTGAAAACGTGCATCTCTAAATTGGTGACTACCACCTGAAATCCCATATGTTTTTTATTGACATGGGAGGTTGTGACATTGTGTTGGGTGCAGACTAGCTAAGGACTTTGGGTCCCATTCTCATGGATTTTAAAGAATTAGCCATGCAATTCAACCAGGAGGGCCACCAATATAAGTTCCAAGGAATCACCACCAGTTCACCTGAGATAATTAGTTCCCATCGCATGGAAAAGTTGCTCAAAAAGGGTCATTCTAGTGTTATCACCCAAGTCCATGCCATACAAGCAATAGAGACACCCTCGGTACCGCAATACCTCCAAGCCATCCTTTCTAAACATCAATCGATCTTTTCCACTCCCCAAGGACTCCCTCCTTCCTATGGTGTTCATGATCATTCCATTCCCCTTGTACGTGTAAGCCTTCCTCCCAATATTCGTCTGTATCATCACCCCTTTTCCCCAAAAACTTAAATTGAGAAAATGGTCTAGGAACTCCTTAATGTAGGCATTATCCGCCCTAGTACGAGCCCCTACTCATCTCCTATGGTCATGGTCCTGAATAAAGAAGGTTCTTGGCGAATGTGTCCTGACTTCCGCGCCCTCAACAAACTTACCATCAAAGACAAATTCCCCATTCCTGTCTTCCATCCTTTTCTTTTCCATTTTGTCTTAGTTTTCTTTGATGATATCCTCATCTATATAAAAACCTGGACAAACCATCTTGCTCATGTGGATTGAGTTCTCCATCTACTCTCTCAGCACCAACTTTTCCTGAAACAGTCTAAATGTGCTTTTGGCGCCCTAGAAGTCGAATACTTGGGTCATCTGGTTGACAAAGATGGCGTCAGGGTGGATCCTAAAATGATTGAAGCTATGCAAGACTAGCCTCACCCAAAGACTCTTAAGATCTTGCATGGATTTCTAGGCTTAACAAGGTATTATCGCATGTTTTTTAAGAATTATGGGAAGATTGCAGCACCTCTCACTGTTCTCCTAAAAAATAATTCTTTCACTTGGACTCCAACCACTGCTCAAGATTTTCAAACCTTGAAGATGGCCATGTGCACCACTCCATTCCTCTCCCTTCCCAATTTCACAAAGATCTTTGTGTTGGACTGTGATGCCTCAAGGAAAGGAATTGGTGTTGTCCTTATGCAAGAGGGTCAACCTTTGGCCTTTACCAGAAAGCAACTATCTGAAAGAAATCTGGGCAAATCCATTTATGAAAAGGAAATGTTTTCTATTCTACATGCCATGGATTTGTGGCATCCTTATCTATTGGGTCAATGTTTCCAAATTAAGACAGACCATCAAAGCCTCAAGTATTTTTTAGAACAACGCATTTCCTCCCTAGAACAACAAAAATGGGTGACTAAACGCTTTGGATATGATTATGAGATCATTTACAAGAAAGGCAAAGACAATGTGGTTGTGGATGCACTTTCCCGAAAACATGATGATGAAGGATCCATTTTTTCTCTTTCATTCATTGTACCATATTGGCTCCAAGCCATTCGCTAGGAATGGCTACAAGATCCCAAAAGTTTTCAGTTGATCCACCAATTGCAGTCCAATGCTCCAGCTTCCCCAGGGTACTCTTGGTTCCATGAGGAACTTCGATACAAAGGTCGTTTGTATTTAAGTAAACAATCAAAGATTAAATCCACGGTACTTTCTGAGATTCATGCTACACCCACAACAGGGCACTCCGGGTTCACCAAAACCTATGAAAGGGTCAAACGTTCCTTTATCTGGGATGGTATGAAACAGGACATTCATAATTTTTTAGCTAAATATGATGTGTGTTAATGAAACAAGGGAGAGACAGTCAAATCGTCGGGCACACTACAACCACTCTCGATTCCACCTGCTATTTGGAAGGATATCTCTATGGATTTTATTACTGGCTTATCCAAATCGAGAAATAAATTCGTCATCATGGTGGTTGTTGATCACCTTTCTAAGTATGCTCATGTATGTACCCTTCAACACACGTTTACAACATCCATGGTGGCTCAAATATTCATGGATCAGGTCTTCAAGCTTCATGGCATGCCACACTCTATTGTTTTTTATCGCGACCCAACTTTCACAAGAAATTTCTGGCAAGAACTATTCAAGATACAAGGCACCAAATTGTATCTCAGCACAACTTATCATTCCTAGACTGATGGCCAAGTGGAATTTGTCAACAAGTGTTTGGAAACATATTTGAGGTGTTTTTCCTTGAAAAAGAAAAATCAGTGGACTTAATGGTTACCCCTAGCTGAATGGTGGTACAACATTTCATACCATACAACTACACACATGACTCCTTTTGAAGCGGTATATGGACATAAGCCACCTTCAGTTCTCTCATACTTGCCGGGTGCCTCGAAGGTCCAGGAAGTTGACCTAACACTTACAGCTCGAGAGGCTATTCTCTGTACCCTCAAAGAGAATTTTTTCATGGCACATAATCACATGAAGCAACAAGCAGATCAAGGTTGCTCTGAACGTCAATTTTCATAAGGGGATCAAGTGTTTCTTCGACTACAACCTTACAAGAAAAATTCCCTCAAGGCCGAGAATTGTCAGAAGCTAGTGCCCAAATTTTAAGGTCCTTATACCATGCTCAAGCGTGTGGGACAAGTCGCCTATCAGTTAGCTCTTCCCATCCATTCGAAACTACATCTTGTTTTTCATGTTTCATGCTTAAAGAAGGTGATTGGAGCTAAGTGCCAAATTCAAACCAACCTTCCAGATTTATTTGAAAAAGGATCCATTTGGATACATCCAGAAGAAGTTTTGGACCAGCGTGAGCATCGCCTACGTTAGAGAACCATCAAGGAAGTTCCATTCCAGTGGAAAGATACAACTCCAGCAGACACCACATGGGAAGCAACTACCATTCTCCAACAATTTCCTCATCTCAAGCCTTGAGGACAAGGATGTTTTTAAGGGGGTGGACATATTAGGGTCCTAACCCACACATAGGTAGAACAGTATATTTGGATGTAATAAAGGTCAATATTAATAATGCCTTTCGATAAAATAGAATAAGGTGGATGTAAGAAGACCTAATAGAAGCTTCCGCTTCTAGAAGGATCTTCCTCTAGATGCTTCTTTTTAGTATAAATAGGAGTCAAGGGTATGAGAACCATAGCTTGGATATTATTGGAATACATCTCTGCTCATCTGGAGGTTTTCCCCTTGAAGAGGCCTGTGAACATTGATTTCAGATTCAAAGTGTTATTTCTATTGTTATTCTTATATCATTTCAGTGTTATTTTGGTGAATGTTCTGGTTATATTGTTGTTATTCTGCCATTACTAGCATTTTATTTCTGTTTTGCATACATTTTATATCTCGTATATTACAGATCATGGCATCCTGGTGGAGAGAGGATAAAAATTTCACCAACCGGACCTCCGGCTGGTATCTGACAGCCAACCTAAGAGAGCCTCACATCTATCTAATGACCCTCCTTTGTCGATTACATGGGAAGAAAGATTGTGCCAAGTTTTTGGAGGTGTGGATTCCCCTAGATTATACCATAGCCATCTATGGAATAGGTTTTAACTAGGGTGCAATCATCTCTAAGCAACTGAGCACTTGCATATGACAAGCTCAGACACCGAAAGAGGGAGAAACCCCTTCCTTCTACATGGCCTCATATCTACTGGATGTCGTCTGGGCCAAGAACGTTTTCGTTGGAATGAAATTAAGCTGACACTCCTCTGAACTCCTAGTCCATGTATACTTCAACATATTATGGGAAAAAATGTACAAGAAATCCTATTCTCTTATCTATGACCAGTTTATTGCACGCATTTATTATTTGTTGTTCAAGAAAGAATTCCCAATGTTGTCAGATGCAGTCAAAAAGGTTGGATCGAAGGTAGGTCACTGGTATCTAGATGAGTGTGAGACCTACAACATGGTTTTCGGTGCCATAGGGGCACCCCATCTGTTACCCATATATGTCTCTGATCGACTAGTGTTAAAGGAAATTTGTTATCAGACCATCCTACAAGGCTATAACACCACTTTAGTAAAGGACAAGAAGTGGGCCTTCATACCTTATCGGTTTTATATTGGCTTCTACATGGTCAAGGATACTGCACAGGCCAAGAAAGAAGGGTTAATCCAATTGGAATTTTGATTCCAGACTGGTCATTTTCGCAAGAACGATCCCAAGGGTCTGGTCCTCAAACATGCATCGCAGGTATCATCCTGTTGGCCTTATGCCCATGACTGGTTTGAAGATGAAATTTTCACTGAAAACGCTCAAGACTGGAATGAAGTGGTGGCAAGGATGGATGATCCTAAAACAACCAGGTTCAAGGCCATGAGTTAGGAGGAGAAAACAACAACCTTGGAGCAAACGGCTCAAGAAATGCTCAGTGCCGGAGAAGGAAGGGTAGCATATGAACCGGGCGAAGCAATGAATGCTCCTCAATGAGCCATTGAATAAGAAGAAGTTTCTCAGGTATCCTCGATACAAATCAGGAATGTCCTTGAAGTTCAAGTTTTATAGGGGATGGGGGAAGTCATGTATCAACATGTCTATTTGTTGATGAAACAGATGTAGGATAACCCAAACCTAATCAGGTTGCCTAGGCTTCCAACCGATAGCCCAGGAGAAATCCTGGTGGAGCCAAGTGGCCCCAATTTCATAAACCTTGGTAACAGCAATGGGTCATATGACTCTGAGTCCATAACACCGTTGGCAAATTCACTGACAGACATGACAAATCAACCAGAAACATGTCGAGTATCAGGAGAAATGAGTGTGCCTAACCTTCTGATCGAGTTCATAAATGTATATAGTGACGACGAGATCCTGGAGGCATCTCAAAGGACCCCTATATGTGTCTTAGAAGAAAAGGGACCTGAGAAGACCTCTTCCCCTGAGCCAGAATTCCAAACCCAGGAGGTCTCACAAAAGGAAAAGGAAGTCAAAAATGGCCTCGAAACGAAGGGACTCGATGCTTCAGAAACTGGAGCAGACAATCCAAAGGACAAGCCCGAGATGGATGAGTCAAAGGAAGGATCCCCACAAAAGGAAATCAATGATTCAACAACCAATAAGAAAGTAAGTAACGAGTCCGTACCCAATGTCTTTATTTTTCTTAATACTTAGATCCCTGACAAGCGACAGGTAGAGGCCGGGCCTTCGAGGCACATCGAGGAAGTTCAGGGGCCCGATATCGAACAAGTATACACCACCGGTAGCCTAGGAAACACACTCACATGGGGAGATCAATAGATGCCCAAGCCGGTAGAATAGGTAGCAGATATATATATGATCTCCTACAATTGAAAGAGAAAGGCCATCGTTCAAAGGACTAAAAAGAAAATAAGGATCACGTTGGATCACTCCATTTTGATTACTACAGAGGAGAAATTGATAAACACAATAGACGCTTGGACGTATAAACTTATTGGCATGGGGAAGGAATTCTCCGATGCCACCCTGGACAGAGCCAAAAGAGACGAAAAGGAGCTGGTTGTCGCCCTGAAAGAATTAGAAAATTTACGCCACCTGGACGAGTACTATCAGGGAGCTACCCGAACCACAGTATATCTGAAAAGTGAGTTCAAATAAGCTTACAACCAGTTCACAAATGAATGACACCTTTTTACAGAAAAAATAACTGAACTTCAGGAGGACACTCTCATGGCACTCACAACATGCGAGGACATGGAGCAATGGTATGAAAGTGTGCAACAAGTAGTAGAAAGACTCGAATACATTGATGCAGTCCAGCAAGGCTGAGGCAATGAAGAACATAGCATCTGGATGTTGGACAAAAGAAGTCTTAATCACACGAAGCGGTCAACCGAATATTGGTTTAATATGTCTCAGGACTCACATCGAGAAATTCAAGAACAATGGAGCAGGTGCAAGAAGCATTGGGATAAAATTAACAAAGTAATGAAGGATATCGGACTCCATGAGTTCGGCACCCCTGACAACTTTGTTGACCTGTGTGAAATAGTCAAGTTGCATGGAAATAAATATTCACTATGGGCCGAAGAGATCGCAAAGATGACACCTTTTTACAGAAAAAATAACTGAACTTCAGGAGGACACTCTCATGGCACTCACAACAAGCGAGGACATGGAGCAATGGTATGAAAGTGTGCAACAAGTAGTAGAAAGACTCGAATACATTGATGCAGTCCAGCAAGGCTGAGGCAATGAAGAACATAGCATCTGGATGTTGGACAAAAGAAGTCTTAATCACACGAAGCGGTCAACCGAATATTGGTTTAATATGTCTCAGGACTCACATCGAGAAATTCAAGAACAATGGAGCAGGTGCAAGAAGCATTGGGATAAAATTAACAAAGTAATGAAGGATATCGGACTCCATGAGTTCGGCACCCCTGACAACTTTGTTGACCTGTGTGAAATAGTCAAGTTGCATGGCAATAAATATTCACTATGGGCCGAAGAGATCGCAAAGATGACTGACCAGAGAAAGTGCGACAATTCATGGAGCATCCGATTAGAGCTCGAACCGTGCTACAACAGTCGAACTCCAGTCTAGTGAAGTACCAGGTGCATGTGATGGACATCAAAGGGATTCACGCAGCTCCAATGGAACAACATATATTCCCATGGGCCCAAACTTGTGAAGAACTGTTTATCAGTTGGTTGGACTATGAGAGACGTCACCCTTTTCAATAGATATCTTGATTTGACTGTTAAAGAAATTGTTAGAAGATGATGCCACGTGGCGAATTTTGTTTTTCTTAAACCACACTTAGCCGTTAATTTCAGTTGAACTTTACATTATAAATAAAGACATCGACCAATTAGTTATGGGTGGATGGTTGTGTAAGAACTATTTCTTTTTGGTTGTTAAGAATTATTTTGAAGCTTCTAATTGGGCCTCGGTGGTGGGTTTGGTTCCTACTGTTGATTCAATGGATTTAAGACCCATCAACATATAGATATGCAAAAAATATTTTTTTTGTAAAATATCCTTTTTTATGTTGTTTATGTGGTTGAATATAGGGGCTAGAGTCATGTTTTACAATTTGTTTTTTCCATTAATCCAATCTATCACAATTTTGGAGTCACCCATGATTTGTACATGCATCACTCTCCTCTTCCTCAAACCTCATTAACAACCATAAAGAATTTAACTCTACCCAATTTTTTGTTCCTCCTCCCACTCCTACATTCACAATTAATTTATGTCCCTCCTAGAAGAACAATATGCCTCGTACCCTAGTGTTTTGGGCCTCACCTTGGCATGCTCCATCAAAATGTTCACATGCATAAGATTTATTAACTGTTAGACTTTTGATATCCCAAGGGGGTTACTTCTTTTCCAGTCTTCCATATCCATTCATAGAAATGTTTTATTTGATGCACTTCCTAAATTGACAACAATTCCTTCTTTTGAAAAATCATGTCATTTCTTACCAACCATAAAGCCCAAAGAAATGTGCAAGGTAAGTCTTTGTGTTCATTTAGAGCCTTGTCTTGAACCAAGTGTTCAATATTGCATCCATTGTATCTCCCTCTTCCACTTCCCTTTGCCTCCTATCATTATTAGAACTTCCTTCTAGACCTCTCTAGTAAAGGAGCAATATATGAACAAATGAGACGTTTCTTCGTCGCCCTTTTTACAAAAGATGCATCTTCATAGACCTTTCTAGGATCTCTTTATATAGTTGTTCGATGTTCAATTTTGTTTGCAAGTACTAGCGAGAGAAATATTATTGTGTTTAAGTGAGCCTTGATTTTCCAGATAGACTTCCACCACCACTTCTTATCTCCTTCTTCCTCATTTTCATATTATAGAGCCCTCTGTATTAGATTTTTCTCGTTTCCTTATCCAATCCTCAAGAGAGTCCAGCTGAGGTCTGTTACTTGCATAAATACCCATAAATTCAATATTTTCTGTTAACTAACCATGTTGAATACCAACTACAAGAATACACACAAATTTAACCATTCCACTACAATTAATTTAAATGCAACTACAAAATGTTGAAATAAACACGAATGCAACTAATTAAAAACCTACACAAAAACATATAAACCATTCTCATACACATAGTTAAAACACAACAATTTAGCTCATAAAATAACACACAACATAGATAAGTAGTTATCTTTTCAAAACAGTTGTGAAACCAACTACTTGGGACGAAGATTCCACCCAACCATAAACTTGTTGTTCTAGACCTCAACAGTGAGCCACCCCCATGCTAGGGATAAGAATCTACAAAAGAGGGTGTCTCTCACAGTCCACTCATAGCTCAGATGTCCCACAACCCACTGATATTTTCCTACACTTATCATGATTTCCACTAGCTCTCTTCCTCTCAACCTACCCAACCCAATGAATATACCCCTTCACTACTCTTAGTTAATCAGGCATCCCATTTGTTTATCAGGGTCTCTTTGGCATAGGTTACCAATAATATCACTATTGGGAACTCAAGGGAACTCAATGCTAGGAAAACTACCAGTAAAACAACAAAAATCACTTATTGTTACAGTGCAACTCACACATGAGTTCACTCTTCAGGCATGACAACCTGTTTCTTCTGCAATCTTGAAAACTTGTTTCTTCAATATTCAACAACTCCAAAACTACTCTGGAATTCACCCTTCATTGTTGTTACAATTCCAATGATGTTCTTTTCCTTGTTCTCCCCTTGCTCATAAAAAAACATGACTGTCCAAAGCTACATGTTCTCCCCATATAGATTTCCTCTCTTTTCCCCAAGAAATTTGACTCCCACTCTCCCCAATGTTGATTGTACTTCATCCACATGCTCCCAATAACTATGTGTTATCCACATTTTTGGTTATCAAGATGATGACATGATAATGACATGGTGATGGAAGATCTAACTCTTCTTTAAGATCATTTTCATGAAGAAAGTTACACTTATCAGCTTCTCAAAATCACACTTTTGAAGATAGTACGCA